>SSNR01000215.1:371968-400156 GCA_006937965.1 Callopanchax toddi
GGGGGGGGGGGGGGGCTTAAAAAGGTATCTAAAAAAGAGCAAACATTTAAAAGCTGTGAAAATATGTAAATTATTTTTTTAATCTCTTTGTAATATTCCTCTATGGATGGATGCCTGTGCTTTAAATTATAAATAAATGTGTCATAATTATGACTTAGTCTCTTATAATTATGAGAAACCACCTCATGATGTTGACTTAGTTTTATATTCTCATATTTATGAGATACTATCTCATAATTATTCTAAATTATGAGACACTACCTCAAATTATGACTTGAATCTGCTTTCTTTTATCAAAGTGACAGAAATGGTCCTCCACAGTCCACTATGATGGCTGAAGTGTTTCAGTGAGCGCCCTTTAAAGGGCTAAAAATGGAGACTAAAGTTGAAGATTTGAGAACAGTTTTGATTTCCACTCCTAAAAGACAGGACAGCTTTATTGAATTCATGACAGACTGGCACATTTAACAGAGCACTAATGCTAACTGTTGTTGCCTTAATGCTAGCTTTGCTAATACAACAGACTTTCTACTATTTGTCTGTGAAAACAGTTAATAAAACCCACAAAGTGTTGATAAATGAACCTGTAACTCCTCCAGTTTGAACGCTAGGTGGCAGTGTAAGCTGTGATTTAGTTTGGACATGTGACTCAACAGTCATAATGTAGAGGAACAGCTGGAAAATGCATTAACACGTGGTTGTTTTTGTTCATGGGTATGATTCTTGTGTCTATTGTGATAGAATTCTTCTCACAAGAGTCATTTTAGTATAAACTAAGAGTATTTCTGGCTCATTCACAAAGCACAACAGGGTGCTAAGTAAAGTCCTCATTGGCACAGAGAAGAGTAGCATGGTAACACTCCCTGTGGGGATTTACGGAAAGGGATGAACCACTAAAGCCAGTCTCAAGGAGCTTAAAGCCACTTACTGTGCATTCTTTAGCCTTTACAATGAATGAAAAGGAACATTTGTTCTGAATTAAATGCTAATTTCACATCAGCATGTTGAAACTGAGGATAGAGGCAAAGAAACATGCGATTAAAACTTGCTAACGTTTGGAGACAAAGTGATTAAATTCACTTCTACAGAGCAGTTTCCAGACTCCTGTTTGTGTTGTGTCAGTGATACTGGTGGTGATGTGGCATGGTCACATTCCTGATTGCTCACTGCTTATTTCTGCAGGCCAAAGAGACATATGCAAAGGAAAGAGCAAACATCCTCCACAGTAAAAAAATATGCATGGGAAGAAAAAGAGGTCTCCATAAAGAAGACGAACAAAATTACACACCACCCATGCAACAGTATACACTTATATACCCTCCATGAACTTGAATCACTTGACTTTAGATTTTAAATTTGAGTAAATCTGAAACTAAATTAAAGTTTTACCGTTATTTGTTTATCGTGTCAATCTTCTGGTAGCGACACGTTTTTTCTATTATGCTTTTGTTCATTTGTGCCCCAACAGTCCTCAAAACACAGTCAGAAAGGTGAAGATTCATTAAATATACTGGTGCCACATAGAAAACCCTTTAAAATACACAGTGAATCCTTTACAGCCTGATCTGAGGCTCCTTCTCACCTGTAATTTTCACTTTAAAAGAAAGTACTAAACAAGGGACCTTCAAACCAGGTCAGACTTTTGGGAATGACATTTCATGGAAGCCAGATGATGTGTGGGATAATACAGAGAACTGTTATGCAATGTTTCCCAGAGTCTGTCTGTTTGATTGAGTGAACTTAACAGACTCCCTATCTCAGCAGAGCTAATTGAAATTTGCAGAATGGTGACTCAAAGCAAGTTTTCAGAAGGCAAAATGTGAGTTCTACCTGTTCTGTTGTAATGTTGGTCAGCTTGACCCAAACATGGGTGAGAGATGAGTGCAATTCATTCTTTCTCTGCTTAATTTTCACCCATTTTCTTCTGATTATTGATGTTTTTGCATGAATGTGTGAGTTTTTTGTCTTTGTTTTTGCATTTTTAAGCCTGGTAGCTGATCCTATCCAGGGCTGAGTGGCTGGTGTGAAGGACTTGTAAATCTTCCACACATACTGAGAACCCGAAAGATGCTCTGCCTAACTTTACAAATTATGTTTGTGGTCAAATTCACTTCAAAATTAGAATTTTACATCAGTTTAACAGTCTAATAGATACAATTAGGAGCTTTTAATATCCTCATGGAGTGTGATTAATTAATTTTTTTGTTCTTTTTAAAAGTTTGTTGGAAGTCTTTATTGAGAAAGACAAACAGTGTAAAGAAAACCTGTTGTGTTCTGTGGTCCAACCTGCAGTTTATTATAAAATTATTCCAAATTTCTTCTCTTCATAATATCTTTGTTGCTTCTTGACCCGATCCCTTTAAGTGGCAGGTCAACCTGTTTAACATGTTTTATTTAAAGGTAACTCATCAGACATTTAGGAGAAATTTGACAGTTTTTCCTGTTTCTGGTGTTTAATCTACAACTACAAAACAAATAAAGCTCATTTTTCTGAGAAGCAGCTTCTGCAGCTGGTGGTTAATGCGTTTGTCAAACAGACTCTGAAGTGGCTCTTTTTATAAACCTTTACATTCAAAGTGGTAAACGACTATTTCACCCTGTAAAGTGTCACCAAAAGTTTCTAAATGTTGCTCAGGGAGAATAAGTTTACACAAAACACCAAAAATCATTGTAAATAAATGTGGCTGCTTCCCACAGCACAGCTCTTGAAGAGAAAAACCATAGCACTATGGATGTTTCATGATGCAAATCAGAGACGTGCAATAGGTCTGTTGGACACCATCACGTGCAGCCAAAAGCTCAATTAACCCACAAGAGAACCGATGAATGGGACTGAGACAAACTGGGAAAAATAAGGTCAACACTTCTATATTTAGCTGATCTCGTCTTGCTGTGCGATCCTAAAAGCTAAACCCCAGATTGACACGAGCGTGCTTAGGGCTGACTGGAGACCACTGCTGACACAACTCTGGCTGAGCAGCATCCGTACTACTTGCCTATATCACAGCTGCTGCCCTACATGCCATGCAAAGCCTGTTAGCTGATGCAAAGTCCCAGACAGTATGTGGTGTTTACCAACACAAAGTGGGTGAGTCAGAAAGGTCAGTGACCCAAACACTTATATGTAAAACATGCACTGATGTCATGTGGTTTAGTGCAAAGAAAAGGGATATTTTGTTCATTTCCATGACTCTTTCCCAGCAAGTTGAAGTGGATAATAGACGCTAAAAGCCATGTTCAGCTCTACCCTGATGCCTCACTGACTGGTCATGCCTTGGTTCCTCAGAGGAGATTCCCCTAAGATAGGTTAGCTTTGACACAGTGGCACAGTTCCCCGTTTCCTCCCTGTGTCGTCTCAAGATTGGATTAGCCCTAATTGGTGACACTGTAAACAGAAGGTGGGAATTAGGGGTAGTTTTTAGGACTGTGGCGACACTCTTGACTCCCACGTGGATCCGCAGGCTCTGTGACAGGAGACTATTTGTGTTGCCCAGAAACAGGATGCTGGATGAATCATCAGGTTTCTAGTGCATCCTGCAAAATAAGGTCAGAGCAGTGTCATAAAGGAATTCACACATCTCACCGCTCGGAGACGAGCAGAAAAGCCCACTTCATCAGAGTGTTAACTGCTCCTTCAGCTAAACAGAACAGGAAGGCTGAAAAAAATCTTTATCCATGTTCTGAACCGCTTGATCTGGTAGGGGTCACAGGAAGAGTCACTAATTAACCTATATAATAGATTAGCTTACATGTCTATATGTGTATAAGTTTGCAGTTAAAAGCAGGAGTTTTGTTCCTATCAGCAGCAACTACAGCGACCAAACTGAGCAGTAAAACAGGTTGAACCATAGCCTGGAATTATATGAAGGTTTTAAAAACCTAAAACCTAGAATTGTAAGAGTCCTAACGGTAAAGTCAAAAAGTTGTTGTTATTCAAAAGAAAAGCTGAACATTCTTTGAGGATTCTTCTTTCTTTTTAGGATGAATTCAGTAATAACACAATATCTGGCGTGGACCCCTTTGGGCAGCAATAACTACAACCTAACAGCAGATCGCTCTGGAATGTTGGTGTGTGTCCGAACACGTACCATCACTCTGAAGACCTTCCTGTTGGATCAGGACATTGACCTGACTGCTGTAAAGTTGGTGAGGGTTTTTACATGCTGTATGCACGTGTGACCGTTTCATTAAAATAAATAAAATCACTTTTATTATTTCTAAATGTTACTTTAATAACGGCTGGTCATCCTGTCCCAAATAAATCATGGATTCTTGTTTTTGCTTGTTTATCTGATCTTTACCTGTGACTGCAGGCAGAATGTGACGCTCTTTATGGAGTTCCTGATCAGATTACTTTGCTCTTAAAGCAAATTTGTGGATTTTAATTAATTTATTGCAACCCTACAACCTAAAGAAGTATCAAACACTTCTGCTCTGAACTACACTAAAAGAAATCTGACCAAAAATGACTAAAATCATGCAAGAACAAAATTCCTAGTATGAATGAGCGTTTAGCAGGACAAAGCTTAGCATGTCAAATAAATAATGTGGACTAAAGGGAGTTATCTGGGGAGCCGTCTAATTTCTGTGGCATCATTATACAAGTCAGCCTTTTCTCTCCCCCGAGAGTCTGACAGCTGCAGCGCTTGTGTTTGTTTCTGTGCCAGGCACTGGGATTTGGCAGCACAGCCCTGCAGAGCATCCAGCTGATACCAGATCATGACCTGACAGAGTCCATCCAGAGCCTGCTGCAGCTGGTCCAGAGTCTGCAGACAGATCCACAACCCGGTTCTGACTAGTCCACACCTTGTCCTCCGTTTGGAAATACGCGCCATCAGCTGAAGACCTCGATGTGATCCACTGTTAGATAACTTCTTTTGTCAATTTCAATTAAAAAAAAAAAACATTTCATAATTTCACTCTGGGTTTAATATTCTTTAATTGAATAAAAAAAAAAAAAAAAAAAAAAAAAAAAAAAAAAAAAAAAAAAAAAGAGGGATATATATTTACATCATTTTGAACATGTGTGGATAACAGTTTGAGAATCCACTTTTTAAAAACATTTTCAGAATTGTGCCATAAAGACAGAACAGAACATAAGGTCAAAGACATTAAATGAAACCGTTTAGCTTGTTTTGCATATAACACTCCAGAACCTGCTATGCAATTTCAGCCCAGGTAGATAATAGTTCTCATGCTCATGTCATCAGCAGGGAGCTGCAGCTTGTCACTTAAGCAAAAGATAAAACAAAAAACATTACACCTTCCTCCTACAAATTAAAAGCATATAGCAAACTTTTCAGCAAAGCACAGGTTTGTCTTAAAACATATATTAAATTAACCTGATGATTGCTCTGAAATCTTTATATACAATTCTGAAACAGCATTTGTTTTCTCAAAACAGTCGTTTTAAAAACCATTACTAGTGTTAATCGTACTGAATTATACAGCAAAGTGTTTTTTTTTTTGGCTTCTTTTTTGTGTTGAGATGCAGCAAAACATGGAAATACTTGGATAATCTCCAGATCCCTTTTATTTTTAATTTTATGACCAAACGTTAATTAGCAGCAGAGCTGGAATCGAGGAGTCTTTAGTGCTGTGGTTGTTTATCTAATCTATCTATAAGTGTGTTTCAGGTGGACTCAGAACCACTCAGACCAGTAAGTTAATCACACCCCCACACCACCTCGTCAATGTTCTGATAACATGCGGTTTTCCTGGTCAGCTCATCATGATCAAGTAGAACTGAACAGAACCTCTGACCTTTGATCAATGATTCCCAAGCGAACCAAACAAGGTGCTCTCAGGTTCAAAAGGTCACAGTTTACATGATGTGTTTAATCAACTAACATAACTTGAGCCTGCAGGAGGGAAATGAATGTGGATTCTTTCCTATGGCTGATTATTTCTCACACAGATATGTTATGGTTACATTTATGCACACACTGGAATGACACAAAGTCAAAGACTGGAGTGGGGGGAATACTGAAGCGTTCAAGATGCGACTCGATGAACAAGATCAGCGCGTGTCAGGAGGAGTTTTGACATTCAGAGATTTCAGTTTGCCAGATATTGTCGATGACGTAGATACCAGACATGACGGTAGTAGTGTAAACGGCGTGGCGCCAATGTGATCGCTCGACAGCAGATTTGAAATAAAAGCCCCTCCTAATTTTTTCCTTCTATTTCCTGGTGAATGTAAGGACCCTCCAGCTGGGCCACGTTTAGATTCCCCACAGGAAATTTGGCCCACAACAAAGGGAGATAAAAATCAAGCTTCACAGAGGTTTCACTTTATTGAGACAATATTAGTGCACACAAACCATTTCTTTTTGTATCTTCAAAAATCCCATAAATTAGGAAGAAAACAAGAAACATTATGAAACAAACAAGGAAAAAAGTGCATGTTAACTATGGTATACACCACATCTTATACTGTAGTTTACAACCTTTTTTCATTGTTGTTTTACTTTGTTGTTGTGTATGTGTGTGTGTGACGTTAATGACGTATCTCTAGCTCGGATGGATGCACCTTTGTGGGAAGGTCAGGGTTGAGATCCAGGCTGCTTCCCTGAGTTGCGTTCAACAGAAAGAATTATGAGCCTACAGACGTGAACGTCACTAAGCGGACGATTTAGGGTTTATGTTTGTGCTTTTGATCAAAGTTGGAAGTTATTTTAAAAGAATGAACAATACTGCAGCATATCCTATGGTTTTTTTTTCCATTTATTTCACAAGGTATACAAAAAGTAAACCCCCAAAAAAACCTGTAAACAATAAGCTTTGGCTGCTAAAAGCCCTGGATATTTCTCTTCCTTCTATAAGGAGGAACCAAAAGACATCCTACTTAAAAAAAACAACTAGAAAATATAATTTTCACTTTTTTTTTTGTACAACATACTTTGTGGGGAATTAGATTTTCTTATCAAGAACATAATAAAGTATAAAAACAAAAAACATCTACAGATGATAAGACTTAGAGTTTACATGTAACCAAATCTAAAACGGTTAGCACCAAATTTCGATTTTAATGATTTATTTGTACTATCTAGTCCACAACCGCCTGTAAAACATTCACTGGCAGAAAATTCAGCTTTTCCAGTTTTATCGATCGGATACTAGAATGCTGTGAAGCTAATTTTTGCTACCTATTGTATTTACAAAAGAAAACAAACCAAAAAAAAAAAAAATAGATAATCATATTTTAGGTCCTATACATTAAAGGAAGGAACACCTGGTATTTGAGGCGTTTGTTAGAAAACCACACAGATTTAAGCTGATATGTATCGTATGTCTGAAACGTCCTATGGCAGTGAGACTTCTCTGCTTTGAGGTATATTTTGCTTTTATGTGATGACTCGACTTGCACACTGTCTGATCTTTCTGAAAAATGTCTTCTGAGTGAGAAAATGTTTGGATTAAAGTGCTAGGCATTTGATGGATTTAAAAAGCAGACGACTAATGCTGCTGGTAATCAAACACTGAGAATGTAAAGAAGTTAAAAGGTCATTTTAATACATTGGATCGTGATGATAAAACAGGACAACGACCTGCTGACAAGGGACATTTGTATCTCCAGTTGGTCCCCATCTTGTTCTGAGTCCATATCAGGATGACTAGATTGCTACATTGGAACTGACTTAAGTTTAATATGCCTAGCATGACTAGAGTCAACCTTAGAACACTTTAACTTGCATCCAGAGGAGTTAAAATCGTGGCAGGTGAATGCTTTTAAAGGAATTATTCACCCCTAACATAAATACACATTTACACCAACAGAGACCAGTTTTTACAGCTGTATCCCTTCAAGCTAAATTCATAGCACATACAGGTTTTACATACACCTTTATGGGATCTGGAGGGTTTAAAAAAACAAAAGAGTCAGGGGAGCAGCCTCAGATCTTTTTGTCTAACGGAGAAGGCTCATATGTTTGGATGTTCATCTCTGTGGAGGTGTTAGTACGTGTGTTCTGTTTCTCTTAATGTAGGGAACGTTTTACTAGTGTGTGTGTGTGTGTGTGTGCATTTCTGGTGTTTATGTGTGTATTTCTTTGCATAAACCTCACTCAGTCAATAGTTTGATCTCATTGGCCAGGAGGGTGTTGAAGTTGTAGGCTGCATTGGGGAGATCGGGGGGAGTGGAGCGGCGGGGTGATGACTGCGAGGGCTCCGCCAGCTCGGGGTCGCTCTCGCTGGAGGTTGAACCCACGCTCATGTTGCAGACGGCCTCAGGCAGCGAGCCGCCACCCACAGGCACAATGCACACCTCTGGCTCACTGCAGGTCTCACTGGTGCTGGACACGACGGACAGGAGGGACATCTTACGGGTGAGGCGGCTGGGGAGCATCGACAGGGCAAAGTCGGCCACGATTCCAGCTACATCCATGCCGCACGCCTGGTCAAAGGCGATGAAGCCCACGTTGGCATTAGCCTCGCAAACCACAAACGAGCCATCGTTGAGTTGCAGAAGGTCAACGCCACACACATCCATGCCGAGGATGTTGGACACCTCGATGGCCAGCTGCTTGCCCTGCTCGCTGAGGGGGCACATCATACCCACACCGCCTAACAATCCAGACACACACAGCGGATTAATACAAACAATCATCTGATTTTCATCTTTATAAAAAACTACATTTCACTTGGCATGATCAGAAAAATACTGACAGTGGACATCACCTCAAACAGAACTATATTCAGTAGAAGTATCAACATGAACTGTTGCACAAAATAATCTGATGACTGATGACCTAAATAAGTCACAGAGCATTACAACCACAGCTGCACCAGAACGGCTCCTGTCCTGACGCTGAATATCAGCCTCATCAGCTGGAACGCTGTGTCACTTAAAGTCTAGAGGGGTGATTCAACACAACTTTGTTGATTCTGCACTGTTGGCTAATTTAGGTTTAGCAGGTGAACCATTTTACTTTGTCACAAATTTAGAGGGATGCTGAGAGCCACAAACTTCCTGCTGACAGTGTATGTATAAAAGATTTACCGTAATTTCCGGGCTATAAGGCGCACCTGAATATAAGCCGCAGCAGCTAAATTTGGGGGAAATTGCAGATTTGTCCACACATAAGCCGCACCTAACTATAAGCCGCGGGTGTTTTAATGTTTAGTTACCATATGTATGTGTGTGTGGGAGGCCACTTAGAGGCTACTCTCACACCCACATACCTTTGTCTGTTTGTATGTGAATACGGTTGTTGTCTGCTCTGAGGACACAGCCTACTGTTCGTATGTAAATGTTTTACCACCTTGGGCAGCTACTGATTGCTGCTTGAACTGAGAGAAAGCCGGAGCGGCCCAACCGGTTCCAGCAGCACTAGCTGGCCTCACTGTTCCTTAATGTTTAATTACTCTATATATGAGTTCCTGCTACCACAGAGGGGATTGTTGGGACAGAGATGACTGTTTGGGAACTATTGTATCAAAAATAAGCAGCCTACCGTGTCATCGTCTTCCTCCTCCTGCGTACTAAAACCACCAAAATCCTCATCGTCAGTGTCAGAAATGAACAGGTCCAGAATCGCCTCCTCAGCCAGTCTCTCTCCTTTGTTGTCCCTCTAAAAACCAATAAAATCCTCTTCCTCTTCATCAGTTTCGGAGTAAAACAGCCTCCGAACGAGGGCTCCATAAGCTATTGCGTAATCCTCTAATATGGCCACGCGTCGCGTTTGTGCATGCGCACGTAATGAACGTGACTGCGAGGTAAACGCACGTACGTAAAACACGCAAAAGCTTTATGAATCGCGGTCACGTAAATTACGTGCGCATGCGCAAATGCGACACACGGCCATAGAAGTGGATTGCGCAATAGCTGATTGAGCCGTTCGGAGGCTGTTTGATTCAGACACTGACAAAGAGGAAGAGGATTTTATTGGTTTTCAGAGCGACAACAAAGGAGAGAGACTGGCTGATGAGGCGATTCTGGGCCTGTTCGTTTCTGACACTGACAAAGAGGATTTTGATGGTTTTAGCACGCAGGAGGAGGAAGACATAACAAGGTAGGCTGCTTATTTTGATACAGCAGTTCCCAAACAGTCATCTCTTACTCTCCATCATCATCACGCAGCAGTCCAGTTTTTCAAAACATACTTTGTTGTGCGCTGGTGCTTTGATAGCGCCCCCTTGGTAGCCGTTAGCTGAGCCACAGATAAGCCGCACCGTTGTTTAAGGCGCAGGGTCCAAAGCAAGGGAAAAAAGTAGCGGCTTATAGTCCGGAAATTACGGTAGTATAAAACTCACAACAGATCTAAAACTCAGGTACTCAAGTAATTGGTTTATAAGAAGCTTCCACATTTAAAAGCCTATTAATGACTGCACTGCAGCACTGTCAACTATAAGAAGGGATGTGCAGTAATTAAACATCTGCAATCAGTGCCTTTCAGGTGTTTACCCACCCAGGGAGCAGTTGCTCTGCATGCGACCATCAGTAGAGCAGCGTAGCATGGAGCCGATGACACGGCCGCCCACCAGGACCACCCGCACGTCACGGCCGTGCGATTCTTTGACATACTCCTGAAATAGGTAGGGGGTATCATGGCGGATCAAGTGGCACAGATCTGTCAGGTGGGGTTTGTCCCGTGCCAGGAACACAGCCTTGCCTAAGAGAAGGAAGGAGAGACTAAATGAGAAGAAAGAAAAGATGAGCTAGTCTTCAGGCTGTTGTCAGACATAAACCTTTTCATATATTAAAAGAAAAAAAAAAATCAAGATTTTTGCAAGATTGGGTATTTACAGTATAAGATGTAGCACAGGTTAAATACAGTAAGTTCCTTAAAACTTTGTAGATAAGTAGCAGCTCATGAGTAAGCCCACATCAGTTCTGATTTATCACACACCAGACGGGACTGTCTGTCTGCAGAGGCCCTGTTCAGACCTGGTCCTCACATCCACCCTGGATATCTGATCAAACTTTGACTGCATTAAATCCAAGTGTTTTCAGGACAGATTGAAGATGATTTTCCTCAGACCACCTTCAGAGGTAGACTGGGACACACTTATTTAGGAGTGGGAGTTGAGAACCGTTCTGACTTAGAAACGGTTCCAACAGACTAATTCCATCGGAATTGTACACCTCCAACTTCATCAATTCTTTGTAAGAATTCTACTGTTTCCGGTTTTCCTGACATTTTGCGTTGGGCATTGGGTCCACATCCGAACCGCTGCAGTGGCTTCACAGACGAACGAGACAAACTCACAACCAACGCCGGGTCTCCCACTGCTTTTTCCACAAATCGTACACTGCACTCTTTGAGACGACTCAGGGGGGTGAAGGCGCAGCAGCGGTTCGGGTACGCATGCAGTGCCGGTTCCGTCCGGACCACACCTCATCACCCCCCCTCCCCTGCTCATGCTGTACCTCCAACCGGAGCGGACTGTTGGTATTGCTCTGTCAGACCAGTGAGAGGTGCACAAAAGCCTATCCCCTCCAGGGGTGAAAGATTAACGACCAGAGGGGGTGACATCAAAAGCCAGTCCCCCCATTGCTTAAGGTGCAGAGGACAGCGTAAAACTCTTTACCACCTAACAAACTACTCAGGAATTGATTAGGAATTGGATTGATAGTCAGAATCGACAATGGCATTGGTATTGATCGAAACTTATCAATTCCCACCCCTACTTTCATTTGCACAACCCATCCTGAGCCACACTGAAGGACCGCGCTGACCCGACACGACTCCACACAAGCAGCTGAACTATAACCCGGATGTCTCTCAGTTAAAATTAGTACAGTAACATTTCAGAAATAGAACTGAACTGACTCTGAACTGTATTTATGTCAAAATACTCGATGACTAAATTTATTTATGGTTTTACAGAATCCTCAGTCAACTGTCAACATCCCATTTGTTGGTCAGCTGATTGTGACACGGCTACGTCTTTATTTGTATCTCAACAGTTCAATAATATCTGATCACTCAGGGTGGATTTTAATATCGAGACGAGAACGTTCCTACTTAAAGTCATGTACTTGTGACCAAATCAGCCGGGATGCATGTTAGTGCCAAGACTGAACAGGGCCAGAGCCGTCTATCACAGAGGACAGAAGTAGCCTGATCTAATTAGCACAACTTGGACCTGTCTCCTGTTTGTCAGGACCTCTGAACTCTGTTCCTGGGAAAATGACATGGGTATATTTACACACAAGTTATAACCTGAAAAGGGAAATTCCTTTATAACATGATCAGGATACGATGCAGATGTAACACATTAAAAAGACAAAAGCAAAACAACACGAGATTTTCACACATTTTTAGTCTGTATTGACAAAATCTTTGTAACAAAAAAAAAAAAAACAACATTTCAAATCCACCCAGTCCAAAAGTGTGTTTTATATGATATTTCATAACATTCTTATGTATTAGATCACAGGCCTTTATTTATTTGAAGGAAGCTGGATTTTAGTTAATGGTCAGCAAAATATAACCAACAAAAACAATCCTTGAAACTGAAATCTATAAAACAGGTCATGTAAACTGTTGACCAACTGTTTTCCTGAACAATGTGCTGTGATAAAAGTCTGGACCACCAAATACTATTGTTAATCCTTCACACAGCAGAGCCACTGAGGAGTTGATCGCTATAAAAAGTAAAGGACTAATGGGCCTTTAAGCACTGCCACTGATCTCAAACCTCCTGCACAAGCTTCTGTGAATTCAGGCAAAACGAGAAAATAACAAAGGTAAAAAAATGATTAACTTAAAGCTTAATGAGCTTCTGTGTTTTGTTTGTGGCAGCACCAGAGTGGTAATCATTTAACACCCTGTCAGTGAATTTCATATGAGGGTGGGCTGAATTCCCATCAGTGTGGACATTTTTTAGGAGCAGTGTGGTGAGCAGAGGGAATGACAGGAAGTACTGGAGCAAGCGCCTTACCTCTGTGGCCACGTGCGTTCTTCACCACCACCGGGTAGCCTAGGGGCTCCGCCTCGTCGATCATCTTACGGAAGTTGTCATGGCCCCCTGAAGAAAAAACAAAATAAACACACATTAAAGCGGCACTCTGGAGCATTTTTCTCTG
Organism: Callopanchax toddi; assembly: GCA_006937965.1. Taxonomy (NCBI): domain Eukaryota; kingdom Metazoa; phylum Chordata; class Actinopteri; order Cyprinodontiformes; family Nothobranchiidae; genus Callopanchax; species Callopanchax toddi. The sequence goes on from SSNR01000215.1 coordinate 385,002, forward strand.
TATCAAAGTTTTCTAAATGTTTTAAATGATATTTCAGGTCTAAACTATGATCTATGGGTTGAGTTCCACAACATCTGTCATTCTGATGAAGACCCTCCTTCCTCCTAGAGACCCCTTTCCATTATTTCTTGCCGCCGACATTTTTCAGCCAATGAAATTCAAATTTCTGCATTGTCTGAACATGCACGCGCATCGACCAAACCTGTACCAGTAGGGGGCGCTGTCGTACAGGACGCTCCGTGTGTTTCTCTGCCGTCTCAGCCGTTCACTGAGGACTCACGGCTCATTTCTACTAAAAACCTACCCATTCTCCAGCTAAAGACGGGTTTATTTTTATTTTTAAACCTTTCACCTCACAGAATGGCAAGGCTTGACAGGATTATGCGTTTATTTTGGTCAGAAAGTTCATCCAGGGCCGAGTCAAGTTCAGCTTCAGAGTCCAGCAGCAGCTCGGTGCTAACAGAGCTAATATCAGAAGCAGCAGGGACAGAGAGGGCTCATCAGACCCTCGTCGTATTGTTGGAATAAGATTGTGAACTGTGAGTGATTAAACCCTACACATTGAGCTGTACAGTTCATGTCCGAAGTATATGCGCCGCGTGCACGCGCGCACACGCGACCGGACGCGCGTGTCGAGATGTTTTGAGGAGGAGCCTTTGGACGCTAGATTCAAAAACTGCTCTCCTGATGAAATCCTCCGGAGTGCCGCTTTAAAGTGTATTATAAGCTGCTCTTGTTTTTGTGGCATGGTTTACATATTACATTGGACCTGGCAGGGTGAGGAGAGGAAACATAGCAAGTTGCTATGGAAACAGGAGCGCTGTAGAAGAGATGTCCTGAGCTCAGATTTATGAGGCAGGAACAGAGGAGTCACTGACCGCTGAATTTAATGTGAAGCAGCTGACCATATCTGACAATGATTTATGAGAACATCTTGTGGCAACAGATGTGCTCAAGGTTCCTTTGCTCTGGTGTGAAGAGTCCCAAAAAAAAAAGTGTTAGAAAATGAGTAACTTATTCCTACATTTTCCCCATTCTTTGCCTGACACTCCATTCTGGACTTGCCTGGCGTTTAGTCAAACGAACAGATGCAAATGATCCGGCCTCTCGCGTCACTCCCGATGAACGACATCACATGTGCTTTCACCGAGAGGAAAAAGGGACGTGGAGAAAGCTGACACGAGACGAGGTTACAGCATAATCTGCTCTGGGTAGAGGCAGCAAGGCTATTACATGCTTTATTTTGAAAGATCATGAAAGGGCACAGGGTGGGATGATGTGTGTGTCTGTGGTGGGGGGGTGGTGGTTACATAAGCTCTCCAGCTGCTCTGCATGCATCGCCTGGCCTACTGTGCACAGAGACATGAGGAATGTAGGCCAAACACCCCCCTCCTTATTCTTTTTTTCCCTTCTCTCTGTCTGTATCCTTCTCTTTCTGCTCTCATGAATACCACAGCACTGTGGGTTTTTTTAAAACAAAAAATGTGTGCTTTTTGTTGTCGGTTTTTGGTTTGTCTCAGAAAATCAATGAAGAACAAGAAATGAAAGCAGCACTTCTACCTTTGTTGTCTCACACTGCAGCCTTTCAAAACAGCAGGTAATAAAAAAAAAGTTATGAAACTTATTTAAGGTTATAAGCCTGTGACTTGCATTTACTCAGGTTCTTTTAATTTTGCTACTATTCTAACTACCTTAGAAGAGTTTTAATGAATGCTACTAATAATGAAAATGAAAACAAGTTTTTGCACAAACTTTAAGAAGAAGATATGTGTGTTGAACTGCTTCTAGAAACTTGTGGTGTGGTAAAGAAAGCTCTATTTATCTGTTTGAGCATTTCACAGCATTTCCTTTGTTCTATATTCTGTAGGGGTGCAACGGATCATCATCGATCCGTGGTTCGTACGGATCACCCTCTACGGTTCGGAACGCACGTGGTTCGCGGTTCATGTAGAGCGCGTGCGTCGCTAAATAATTCCCGACGTTCTGTGCTCACGCTCTGTGAATCTGCAGATTATTCCCCTCTGAGAAAGGCGTTCGTTTTGCATCACGTATAGAGGTTCACTCTGTTGGCTTCAGCCGTTTTAGAACACCAGAACGAAGGATCCCTGATCAATATCCAGTCTCTGCTGCGCACGTGCGCGCGCGCTGCCTCTGATTCCTCCGTCTCTCCGTCAGCTGGAATCTTTCTGATAGACAAACTAGATTCACCTGTTTGTGTCTAAGATAGCGTTATGTTGGGCTTTTATACGAGCTAATAAACGTTAATATAACCGGAGTTCAGTCAGGAGCCACAAAGCAGCGCCTCGTGCGTCACGACCCTCCGCACCCCCGACCCCCAGCTGTGACCGCTAGTTTGACAGAAGCAGGTCTGTGACCCTGAGGTGCGCATATGAGTCTATCTCCCCCATTAATTTGTTTTAATATGATTCATATTATATATGAATATGAATATGATTCTTTATTGACGCATCAGGTTGACATCCTGAGTTAAATGCAGTTTGTATTTATGAGGATTGAGCATAAAAAAGTTGCTCAGTGTTTTAGAAAATAATGAGAGAGCAAAGTTTTTTGTCTTTTCTTTTTTATTATGCTGATCCGAAAATTGATCCGAACCGTGACTCAAAACCGTGAACCGATCCGATCCGTGAGTTTTCTGATCCGTTGCACCCCTAATATTCTGCCTAGGTAATTATAGGCTGTATTGTGTTGTTTGCACAAAACTCCCAAAGCTCAATGTGGTAAACAAGACACACAGTAAATGGTTCAGATGTTTTAGATGTAGCTCAGGTCATTAGTGAAATATTTGAGGCCTTACTCCTCGTCTTCTTGGGAGGAATTCTTAATAAACGCTAACTGGACGAGTGTCATTAAAACTGGAATGCACAACAACAACGTGAGAAACATAAGTGTGAATTTGTACCGTAAGAGAAGGTGTCAGGAAGGGGAACCCCGTGACCGGCTAGTTCTTGAAAGGTCCAAAATTTGTTGACACAGTTGAGTATGGCCTGGGGCCGGTTGATCAATCGACAGCCCATCTTCTCTAGATGACGCAGCACAGTGATGTCACTATCAGACTGAATCCAGGGCGTGGGCACCCGCACTAACACCACCTGTGGATAAGACGTCACCATCTCTTGCTCCACTCGTAGACCTGGAGAGTAAAGTGGGGACGGAAGAAAAAAATGGATTAAAAACATTATCAATTAGGTTTAAAATCACATATTAAAATAACAGGCTGGTTAATTCAAGAAAACACATTTTTAATTTGAAGTGTCCTTGGAAAACACACTCCTAAACCCCAAATGCCCAGGTGTGTGAATTAATGTGAAAACCAGTGCTAATGTGGAATGCAAATAAATGGAAGATGCAGTGAGGGAGTGTGTGTTTCCCTTTGTAAATCACACTGACAGCAAAGACAAAATGGTACATAAGAGTGTACCATTTACTTTATGAATAGACTCTCCAGCCAGCCCTCTAGTAGAAATTCTGCAAAATCAGCCAGTGGGCCTGTGTGCATCAGCAAAACTTTCAGAGCCTTTAGAAAGCGAGGAGGAGAGTGCTGATTACAGTTGCTCCTTCATACTGTTTCTGCTGACCCGTTTGCCAGTTTATACTTGCTCTTTGCTACCGTGGACACATTCAGGTACATGTGTGAATGAAATCAACACAAAATTAGTCATCTAAGAGAATCCTTTTATTCTCAATTTCCATGTTTGCGTCGCTTCATTTCCTCTCCAGGGACGCTTCCCTGCATGCCCTTCATCATGTTTCTGTCAGTGGGAACACATCTCCTGAATATGAAATACTACCACTGCAGAAAAAGTCCTCATAGTCATACAAACGTACTCTGCAACAATATACTATATATAGTACTATATAAAGTGAACTAAATGCTCATCCAGTGGCCACCTGGAAAATTGGCCAGGTTACAGAATCAAGCAGAGACAGGTAGCTTTGTGGTATTAAAGCCTAGATATGCAACCTGCAGTGCCTGCTGGCATAAGCCATATATTATACACAATGCTCAGCTTCTCCTGCAGTATTTGCCTACAGCCTCACAATATGGAAATATTTATTGGCAGATTGTTATCTTTCAGTGTCTACGCTGACAATTATTACTGCAGTATTTTGTCAGAATGTAGGGCAGTAAGGCATGAATGAATCTGTAAAATCTCAAGTGCTAATTTAGATTTTAATCACACTTGAGAAAAGCACAGTTGTACTCCATGTTGTACACACAGCAACATAAAATCCAAACGATTTCCAGGATTTTTGAATCTACAATCTGGTCCAGTCTGTTTGACATGACTGGTGATCATTATTGGTGCATTCTCAAAGCAAATTCTGTGTAATCTGTTTCTGGGATCTGAAACTTGTGGTGCTGTGCTTTATTGAAAGTCAAATTGACCTTGTCTCAGCCTGACACCACTTTTCTAATGCAAATGAGGCCAAAGGAACAAAAGGCTACTGAACACATGTGAATAGGTTACTGATCAGCCATTTCAATTCAGGCCAGCTTGTACAGGCCATAGAAAACAAGAGGAGGTTATAATGGAGAAAATGTTGCCAGTATGACACAAAATATACAAATTTGACATGTTTGAACACATATAAGCCTTCTTTACGCTCTGAAGAAATATCAGATTTTGCAGAACAAAATCACGTAAAACTTATTGGTTTAATGTTTGCTGCACAGATGGCTTAATCACCAGGAGTGAACCACGATTTGGCAGTATTTTACTGAAGGCTGATGGTACTTCATCACTGTGGATGAGGAGAGGAGACAAAGCCAGACAGTGAGATTTTTGAGCCTGCAATGAATCCCAACAGCTCATGAGGATGAACAGATTGGGTGACGAGTCCTGCGTGCACCTTCGTGTACATGTACTGTCTGTATAGAAAGACGATAATCACAGCCCCAGCACTTTACATTGACCAGGATGCGAGTTTCAGCCATCTTAAGATCTGCAGACTAACAATAGAGATAAGAAAACGGGCGGAGGTGATCAGAAGTCAAGAAAAGCTTGACTAACAAATTGGCAGATGGGAAGTGTATATTATTCACAAACTGCATTTTGTGAACACACAGGTAAAGGAGGCTAGAAGAAAGGAGAAATGCACAAAAGGTCAAAGATGTCTTGGAGCTAACACAGTGGAGGGCAGTGAGAAAATGTGATGCATGAAAATAGAAGAGCACGATGCCCTGAAAAGATTCCCTTCCCTCCCTTTCTTTTCTCCCACCTCCTCACTGTCTTCCACTTCACAATCTCTCCAAAGAAGCAGGAGGATTCATTGCCTCTCCAACCCTTTTCAACACTCTCACACACTGCTGATTGTGTGAGCGGCATTACAGTAGGAAGTGTCAGGGGATGTGGTCTCATGGCTTTCTTTTTCTTTTTTTGACAGACCGTATTCACAGTGCTCATTTCTGTCTCCAGGGGGACCAAATGGAGACCAATGAGGAAGCAGGATGAATCAGCCCTATTCATCTGTGCAAGTGTTTGTGTGCCCTACACCATCATGTGACCATCACAAAAAATGCTCTCAGAGATGACAACAATTATGGATAATAACTATTGTAATATACACTTGATTTTTGTCGGAGAACCTCTAAATTTACTGTGATATGATTTGTTTATGTTAATAGGACTTTTATTGATATTAGACAAATTATATTGCTTTTTTGATGGACAGTTTCCATCCTGCCTGACAAAGCTTTAAAGAATTGCAAGCATTCTATGCATAGTCCAACAATGTTACAAAACAGACAGGCCAGCAATGTGCTGGTGTGTTTGTCTGGTCAGTCTTGTTGTCCCTGAACGCAGTACCTCTTATATCAGGGCATTCTGTCTGCAAAGGTTTTCTAGGACAACAGGTTTCTCGATGGCTAACAATATTTTCAGCAATCTGTTTGAATCCTCTATCTGAATATTTGCATATCATCAACACAACACATAAGATAAAACAAAATTATAGACTGGTTGTGGTGCTGGCGACTTTGACAAAGTAAAGGCAGAAGATGACAAAAATATGTGGGAAACACAGAGATGAAGGGCGTGTAAATAAAGAACTGCAAGAGATGCAAGATGCCACTGAGGAAATCCTTCACCACATACCACACCAAATCATTTACAGCCATATTATATGGGTTTGAGTAAGAGCTGGAAAGTATGTCAATAATAAATGTGTGCCATATTTCACAGGAACTAACATAATGATCTCATTTAATGACGCTGAATATTAAAATATAACTGATGCGTTTTTGGCTAGGGGAAGTTTTAGGAGGTTAATGTTCTCGCTCAAAACGATGGACATCAGTTTGCAAATTTAGCCTTTTAGGCATATACAATATCAATAATAAAGCAGTACATTTTGTAGAACATGTTTGATGATAATATAAAGCAGGAAATTGTTTGTGTCCAGTAGACTTAGTACTTTCTATAAACAAGAAGATATTGCACAGTTGACTCTTTTTTCATTGAGGTTGTTTTGACTTCACAAAAATGTGCATTATTACCTACCAGAAAGACTGGTCACACACGAAAGTCAACAAGCCTTTTCTGGCTTAAGGCCATTATGACAGACTGCACCGGTCACATTTGTGGGGTTTGTTAAATTCTTTAGTCTTCTGTCAACACAGCTTTCAGCACTAAGCGTGTGAAGTTTTCTGAGCTACCAAAAACTTACATTTTATTATGGGCAGTTTAAACTCTTGACCAAAAAAGAAATGTCAAACATTCACAGTCCATTTGACTTCATATGGAAATACTAATATTTTTGCTGATTACATCCAGATGATCCTACCATTACACAAGTATGTCAGAAATAGGTGAATTTGACTGTCAAAAAATTACTTTTCTGACAGCATGATAAATAAAAACATAAATTTACTCAGTGAGGTTAAAGTGTGCAGCTTGGTGTAAATGCATGTCTTCTGTGTAGGCTTCTTTCCTATCTAGGTTAAACACAAGAGCTGCGAGTCTATTTGCCAAAGCCAATAAAATGCAAATGTCAGGGTTTGGGATGATATCGGATTCAAAAACAGAGGATGGAGGCATTGAGAGGGATACTGAACTAAAAAGGACTTTAATTAAGTAAAAGGCTGATGTGGCAGTAAAAATATAACTCTAACAAATGAAACCCTATGAGCATTGGGAGACAAAACACACATATGCAACAGCAAACATAACTGGGATGACAACAGCAGGATGTGACAATGACTGAATGAAACCATGGGTTTAAATATACCGGGTAAGTGATTACTGGGACCAGGTGAGTGTAATCAACAGATTGAGAGATGGCTGGGAAGGGAGAACAGAGCTGAGGAGGGGAGAGGCTAATGTGTCACGGGGCATATGAACTGAGGCAAAACCAAACTAACAGAACTAATATCATAACAGGAAATGGTTCTCTTGTCAATGTCCACAAATGAGACACAATTTACATTTAGAAAGTAAAAGCTCCTGGAGTCAGGTTTATACTTTGTATTGCATGAAAAATAAAAGACAATCAGTAAGTGGAAACTAATGTGTTACAGTTATGACATAAGATGGAAGTGGATTCCCTTAAATATAAACAAACATAATTTGCTGCTGCTATTTCTGATCACCTAGACTGGCTAAGCTGATACAAAGTCATACGGCAAACAAAGTTACCTAAACTTATAATATTCAATGTTCACTTTCACATTAGTGTTTCACTTATCATCACTGGGGTACCAGTGATCCACCTGGCATGCACCAGGATCACAAAGGATTTTGACATCCATTCATGTCCACAATCTGTCCAGTAATGGGATGTGAAATGTTACTTGATGGCCAAATGTTGGGTGCAGCCATCTTACCTTAGTGACAGTTGTTTGTCATCAAAAATATTTAGCATACGTGTGATGACTAGCTGTAAAACTGATGTTTTACAGTTTGAACATATATTAAAAGTTATTCTGATAAGAATAATGTGACAAGGCTGAATCTCCTGTTGGTATTTTGAATATCTCTCCAGTTTCTGTAATCTAAATTTAAATAAATTGTGGGTGAAACTCATCCTCAAGGTGAACCTCTGCTCAACAAGCATGCCTTCATGTGTAGGAAGCCTTCAACATAGCCAATCTGTCCACTGACTGGTAATCTGTGACATCATGCCGGGGCTCAGAAGACATTTGTGTACAGAATTAGAGCCAGCATGGATTACAGGCCTTGCTAAGATCTTTGCTCATGATAACTTAATTAGGCCACAGATTTCGACAGCTATCTTACTACATATGTGAGCTGTCTTTTAGGATCCTATTTTACATTTTCTCCTTTTAAAGTTTTATGCTAGTTGAAGATTAGCCTAGTTAGCATGTTGCATGACACCAAAAATGGAAAGAACATCAATTCTTATATATCAGAACTTGGGTCAAGTTATTAGCATGTTAATTTTAATTGTAAATCTTTAACATGACCGTATTGTCTCAGAGCACTAGGTAACTGTTGCCCTGACACGCCCCTATTTGTCCCATCTAGTCTGCCTCTGCTAATGTCAGTCTGCACCATTTGTGTGTTAATTTAGACCGTCACACCTCTCATTTAGTGACACAGCCCCATTTCGCACAGTCTTTACAAATTCCAAGTGTGCTTGTTTGTTGAGAGGTCCTGCTGTTACCATCACTTTCATCAAGGCTTCCTGTTACTGTGAAATGTTCTGTCCAGAGCAGCACAACATGACAGCACAGGATTGATGTTTTGATCACAGCACCACACTGAAAGGATCTGCAAAAATGCATTATACCTGCCTTAGTAGGTTAAAATTATGTTTTGGGTGAACACATTGAAGATGTTTCACTGAATATCTCGTGACAAAGTTTTAAATTAAAATTTTACCCTTTTTAACAAAATGTCTCGTTTACACAAAAATGAACAGCACCACAACCAAAGACTGCGCAAAAAGTAGATGAATTGCATAGATTTGAATTAAACATTATCCATGTAAATATCAAATGTATACATTATTAAAACATAAAACACACCCTGCTGCTTTGTAAAGGGAATGCAGCGTATTCAGCGAAATTTAATCAAGCGTCATCGCTTCTCTCAGTCAGGAGGCAGTCTAGCTAGAAAGTGGGTTAGGCGGTCACTGCCTTGCTTCCTCAGACCGGGCAAGCCCTACTTGGCAACAGTGTCATCGCAAAACAATAACGGTCTGCCTCGAACTTTGAAGAGCAAACAAAAAAAAAGCATAATTCGTGTGAAACCGCATCATTAACTTACTCGGGTACGTTTTTTAAACAGGTTTGATTCAAATGAATGGATGATACTTGCCTAACTGCCCATCGCTGATCGTGAGCACGATCTGATCCATGAGGAGGTAGCGGAATTCTACATCCTCGTCGGCGCAGCGCTCTTTCAGAGCCCGGAGGATCTGGACCTGGGGGTACTCCTGGCTGATGCGCCGGTCAGTCACGAACCAAACCCGAGAACACATTTTGTATAATTTATTTTAAAAAGAGTGGCAAAAAAATGGACAAAAAGCACAGTGGCGGGGGCGGCAGGTGGTAGCGCGGGATTCGCAGAGAAGCACTCACAATGGAGGAGACCTCGGAGGCAAGCGGTGCGAGCACGCTGTGGTGTGGCTAAAACAAGACCACGGGCTCAACCGCTGTCTGGCTCGGACCGGCTAAGATGAAAAACCTTCTATATCACCTTTGATTCCCTTTGCTTCCAGCCATTTAGTCTCGTCGTGGTGCAGTTTGTAGAACCCCGACGAAAAAAAATCGACACCGCGAAGAAGATGATGGTATTAGCCCGCAAAACGGATCTCTTTCAACCAAGACGCAGCCTCTTGCCGCCGAGGCGAACAAAGCTGAAGCACTACCGCTTTGTATTTCCGCTCGGCGTCTCTGATCTGCTACTAAAGTTTTCTCGTACACGCAGCGGCTGTATGGAGTTACAAACCGCGAAGTTGTCGGTTTATCCCAAAAAAGTAAGCTAACCGACGCAACTATCCTCTTCTCTGATGCCTTTGGCTGCTATCCACGAGGTATTGGTGCTGAAAAGTGCACGCGCTGCGTTTACAACTCCACTCCTCCGCTGCGAGCTCGTGCACTGTAAAAAAAACGGGGTCTGCCCCAAAACAAAGGTTTCAGGGGCGTCAACCAATCGCAACTCGTAGGTTCTATAAACGTCCAAACAACACGCGGAAGAAGTGGGCGGGTCACACCGATTCTGACCAATGGGAGAACGATTAACGGAATCTGGGGGATCGAGCTCGTTGAGGGCGCGCGGAATGCTCTGAGAATCTCTGCAAAAGTCTGTAATGTGCACGAGGCCGCGCATTCTCCGAACCGGTTCAGACCAGACAAGAAGTGAGGAGGTTTGGCTAACAACAGCGTTGTCTGGCAAAGAGGCGGGAAATAACATAAGGTCATTAGAAAACAATGATATGGCACTCGTTCGTGTTGTTTTGTGATTTCTGTAACGATTTCTAAAGATAGATTGTTGGTTATTTTACATATAACTTGTGTTGAGGCGATGACCATTGTTTACCGACGCCATCTATGGACAGCTGTGTCGGCTGAGCAATATTATGCGACTGACCCACTTCTCTTCCTTCCTCTCACATGTAAAGGGAAACCTTGGTTACTTACAGTGAATGTAAGTAAACAACAACACACATATCTATGTACATATAAAGTACTAGAAAATATGTACTTTATCAATACTATCCTGGGGAATGTATTTGCAGCTTAAAACAATACTACAAATTAAAGGTTACAATGATTTTATTTAGATTATATGAACATGATTAAAACTATACACACACACACACACACACACACACACACACACACACACACACACACACACACACACACACACACACACACACACACACATATATATATATATATATATATATATATATATATATATATATATATATATATATATATTCCAGTTTTATGTCGCATCTATTTTGCAGTTTGATGTATCAGTGTGAACTACTTTATAACAAACTTTGAAAGAAACAGTCCAAACATTTTTTACATTTAAATTACCTTTTAGGATTTTGAGATGGAACAAGGGCTGAACCATGCACGTCTTTGAACACTGAGGCACACCTGTAGACCTGTAAGGATGTAACTGGATATTTTATTCCTCTAAAAGAAATCTCATGTCCTTATTTATGTTATTTTAATGTGTATATGTGCAAAAACGAGTTGCCTAAAGGCCCTCCAAGTAGTAGTGGGTTTGCATATTAGCCTTTGGCTAGAAAACCTCTGCAAAGCAACTACAGCATTGTTTTAAAATGTAACATTATTTTCTGTGCTGTTGTTCAAATAAACCTAAATAAAACATGATATTGTGTCTGGATTTTGTTGAAAGATAGACAAAAAAGTACATCAGTCCTAACTATCAGTTTACATACACTTTATTACATGAAGTGAAATGTTCAGATGTTGCATTAACCTATTTTTTTTTCATTCAGCCCTTTAGATTTCAAACTTGATTGACATGTTCTTGCCTTGCTCAGAACAAGCTATTTTTTAATGAAAGCCCATTTGTGAATGTTCTTCACAGTGTTTGAGTAACCATAAGTAGCTGCTTAAAGTTGTAAATGTATCTGGTTTATTGCAAACATGAAAACTAAAATGCCTCAAACAAACAAAAAAGTGACATTTGGCCTGACTGGTATTTTGGAAATGTTGCCCAATGAACAGGAATGAAGGAATTCACTGAACCAGCTCATCAAATCCAGCATAAACTGCGCTTAATTGGTTTTTTTCCCCTCTAAATCACTGTGAGTGGTAATATCTGAGCAAGTTGAACTGTGTAACCTATCCCCTGCCCTTCACTAAATGTTTACTACAGTCTTGTCAAAATAGACACCATTTCCTGTGCCTGAATGTGGGTCAACTGACATCAGGGAAGATTCCCAATAAATAACTGAAAACATAACAGATATGTTCTTCCAAGTTCACGAATTTATAGCACTTTAATGCATAAACTACCATTACTTTTAAAGCAAAAACAGATAATTACCAACAACGAGTGAAAAAGTCTCATTTTTCATAACTCCAGGACGTGGTAAAGTATGAATCAACTTTTATTCATTTGAAACTCTTGTGGAAATACGAAAAAGTGATTTAAATGTGAGTAAACACTCCCAATTACAGGTTTGAGCAACTTTCCACACTGCGTATCTAAAGGCTGCATTGCGAATTGTCCTCGAGCAACTCTCGCGAGATTTGGCTAACTCTCGTCTGATCTCATACGTGGTAATGGAAAAAAAGAGGCTCCGAAACTCTTTGCATCTCACAACAACATAAAAATAAACCTAGTGTGGTCGTGAGATTGTTTATATTACTGAACTTTACAAATTATGTCCAAAATATATTAGAATTACCTACATTTTATTTATGCTTAAAAATCAAGAATCATTTTAAGTGTCCAATTGTGTGAACACACATCATATATTATTTTAAGTTTGATTAACAAGTCTTTTCATATGATTTTACTCATATTTAATGTTTTTAAGTAATAATTTTATCCCCACGATGATTTTTAAACCACGAAACCATGTTTTTGTTTGCTTTCTTGCATTCCCAGCACGAAGGCACTGCAACGTCGGAGACCCAGCTGGATCAAACCGGGCCGAACCAGTCGAGCTGAGCCATCACAAATTACAGGCACCAAGACGTGACCCCTTATAACGTTGCGTCATACGAAACTACTGCTTTTTTTTTTTTTTTTTGTCGAATTCGCAGTATTAGAGATGGTATTCCTGTGTGTGAACACGTTTGGTTACAGCTGGTTGAACTGCGCCCATCTTCCGGGAATGGCAACAGACACACCGCTCACTTTTGATGCTGACGTGGTTCCAGCTCACATGATGCTTGACAATGCTCTTGGGGAGGAAACGATGGAGAGAGAGAGAGAGAGAGAGAGAAGAGAGAGAGAGAGAGAGAGAGAAATGCACGACACAAGAAAACTGGAATAATTTAATAATTACAGTATAATCTGTGTTTTTGGTATGCAAACAGTACATTTTCAGCAAATATTTTTGGCAACGCCAGGAACGCTGAAATCAGTCCATAAGAAATATGATGATGTAAGCCTTCAAGAAAAGGTTTGAACACCTTGAACTTATTGCCTTGGGTTGGAGCGCCCTCTGGCGTTTAGATGGCAGATAACACTCAGTTATCTGTCTTAATTCTTTGTCGAAAGGAGAGAGAAAAAAAGGGCTAGGTGGGTGGGGTGTCATGACATGCAATTCACTTCTGCAAGCAGCCTCACCATCCAGATGAGTGCAGCACCGAGCAGTTTATGTTTAGGAGCCTTCAAAATCCAAATAGTAGATTATTAAGAGCAATGTTTTGTCCGTTTTTGGAGCGCGGTTCACTTTATTAGGTACACCTGTTCAGTTGCTTGTTAACCCAAATAGCTTTTCTGCCAATCACATGGCAGCAATCCAGTGTATCTAGGCATCTAGACGTGGTGAAGCACCAGGATGGAGACAAAGAGGGATTTAAGTGATTCTGAACATGGGGTTATTGTTGGCGCTGACACACTCATCAGGGAGTTTCAGAATTTACTGATCTACTGAGATTTTTTGCAGACAACCATCTCTAGAATTCACAGAGGATGGTTCATAAAAGTGCAAATATTCAGTGAGCAGCAGTTGTGTGGATGAAAATGAAAATAGACTGCTTCTAGAAAGGCAATAGGAACCAAACAGCTACAGCCAAAGTCTGCAGAACACCATCTAATTTCATTGTTTTATTTTGGGTATTTTTTAAAATAATTAAACAAATGCATGATGAATACAATAATTATTATAATATTATGATGTACAATATATAATTCATAATTTTACAAAGTCTAAACGTCATTTTGGTTATAAAACGTACGTTCTAGAATCTCACGGAATCAAATATTGCTTTAGAAATAAAACTTGCTCATTATCAATGTACTGCACCAAGGACAACCACTTGGTAGAACTCATTTCCTATATCTATATATATATATATACCTGTCCCTATATCTTATTGAAGCATGCACTGACCCTAACTGAAAACAATACTGCTAAGCAAAAACACCAACATGATGAAGATATTTTAATCAAAATGCAAAATGGTATTATTATTATTATTATTATTATTATTATTCATGTATGTTTACAATACTATTACCTTTCTATTATAACCTTTATTGCTCCAAATGAATAAAAAAGTTATTGTTTTTTTTCAAACATACACAGCATTGATTCCAATCCAACTTATCTGAAACCAAAATAAAAATTCAACATTTATTCATATTCTTGTGGTGCAGGTGGCAGCACAGTTTAGACAGCTAATGTCATTCTCAACCAGTTTTTCAGGTTTATAAATATTACAACAATTAAAGTAAATCTGAAACCTTTAAATTCACTACAAATGTCAGTGAGGCACTTTAACTAAGTAAAAAAAAAGTAATCAGGAAACATGTCATTACCAAATAATTTTCTCACAATATATTGTAAACAAGTCAATATTGCCTATCCTTATAGTGCCCATCTTAAAATAACCTGCTGTATAGATAAATGGATGAATGAATTTATGAATGAAAAATACACATGTAACTAATTTGGCACATTTGAGATGTTTTTGGGTGTTGCTGATGTGCATCAAGATCTACCAGGAGAAACCCCAAAAAGAAAAACATTGAACCAGCATCAGGGTAGCTGACCAATGTTGTTTAATCCAGTAGCAGGGCTACATTTGATTCAACTGCTGACAAATAGGAGGCAGGTTTTAGCTGAAAGATGTCAGGACATAGCACATTTCAGCTTACCAATAAAAGTGGTACTAACAGACATGAGCATGGTGGGAAATGGTGGTCTGTTAGTTTTCTTTAATTGCAAGACATGACACCAAGATGCACCATGGGTAAAAGGCAGGTCATTGGAGGCATTTAAAAATATAAATGTTCTGTGAAACCCTTTGTCCTCCTGCCATTCATTGAGATGCTATGTGCTAACCTAAAACTAGGGCTGGGGGAAACCGATTATTTTTAAAACGATTATTCGGGCGATTATTTTATCGAATAGTCGACTATTCTAATGGATAATTAGACGATTATTCTAACGATTATTTTTCTGTTGCACGATTAATAAAAACCATAAAATTTCAAATACCC
>SSNR01000215.1:401076-415863 GCA_006937965.1 Callopanchax toddi
CCGGTCTGAACGGACCTGGGTCTGGACCTCCATTAGGTGATGCCTGCTGCAGAGGAACGTGTTGCTCTTTGGTGAGGCTAGCTTTTTTTTTTTTTTTTTTCTTACAATCGTCCCTGTTGCTGAGAACAAACGTTCAGAAGGTCGATTTAGCAGGATTTTACCACAGCAGCAGCAGCCAGGGCGGTGAGTCTCTTCATTCTCCTTCCTGGAGCAGGTTTCTGTCCTTTGCTGCTTTAAAGTATTCCTAAAACTTTTAGGTAGAGCAGCGGGTTGTGTTCTGGTGACATGTAGAGCTTGGGAGTGCAAGCTGCTGAGCCTGAAAGCTGTTAGAGACTGAGTTCTGTTCTCCATGCGGCTTTGTTTTGGTTCCCCGCGTGCGTGTGGTGTGCGCGCGCGACGCGTCGACTTCCGGATTTGACGTCGACGTTTTTTTAAAATCGATTCGTCGACGTCATCGACGAATCGCTGCAGCTCTACCTAAAACATCGAAGTTGTCATTCCCTGACGGCAGTGGTGACTTTTATCAGGAAAGCACATTATGTCTGCAAAAGTGGTTGAAGACTGGTTTGAGACCAGCAACCATGTGGTTGAGGTGTTGGTCTAATCCTAATCTGTGGGATGGACTAGAAAAACAAGCCCAAACAAAGGGAACATCACTAACAGGAATTTAAACATTTATTCCAGCTAAAAGAAAATAAATCTCTAAAAAGGGCTCATTGTCAAAGCAGCCCATCAGTAATCTGATTTAAGCATGGCTCAAGGCCTTGTTGGAGGCTAAAGGGAGGAGTCATAATGTTATGGATGACTGGTGATTTGATAATTGGTATTGGTCTCAAGAATAAATGGATTTAAAGCAATGCTAATAAAAGTTGTGTCCAAATTAGACCCCAAATCTGCATTGCATGGGGGGAAAGTTTGACTCTGAAATAAACATGAACATATATTCTACTTCCCTGTGGATTGATCGTAAGATAGAACAAAAGTTAAAATATCAAATAATTAATGACCTATAGCCAAAAAGCTTTAGTTTCAAATGTATGACTGATGTCTTCTCCAGGTGGGTGCTTGTTTAATCAACAAATTAAAGGCAAGCACAAAGAACTACCAGAACAAAAATGTTGCAAATATTTAAAGCATACATATTTGTGTATAATATATACGGTACATATACACAACAGTCAAACATGCTGGTGGTAGCATGATGGTTCAGGGTTGCATCAGGAGCTAGATGACTTCCTGTCATTGATAGAACCAGGATTTCTGCTCTCTACCAGAAAACCATTGCAGTGAATGTCCAACCTTTGACTTTAAATAAGTCATTTCTATTGGAAAATTCTCAAATGCGGCTGAACTGAAACAATTCTGTACAGAAGAGTGGGACAAAATTCCTCAGTGATGTAAGAGACTCATTTCATTATTATCACAGATGCTTAATTGTTGCTGCTAGGGTGTTACGACATATTTGAGTTTAGGGGGCAATAACTTTTTTAAATATGACTATGTTGGTTTGGAATACTTTAAAAAATCATTAAATGAAAAATGCATTTTTTATTTACTCAGTGAAACATTTAAGTATGAGAATGATGCAAAAACTAAAGGAATCTGTAAGGGGGGAACTACTTTGTTACAGCACTGTATTATAATGCAAAGCAGTATACTAGCATGTCTGAAGAATATGCAAAGTTAATATGCTTTTGCACTGAGAAGTATATATAGACAGTAATAATAATAATTATTATTATACTGATTGTTTTAGCTGCAAATGACAATGGTCATAATGTTAAAAATAAATATGATAAAACTGATATGTCTATAATATATTCATAGGGGTCTTATTCATATATACTGTATATATGGTATGGAATATATATATATATATATATATATATATATATATATATATATATATATATATATATATATATATATATATATATATATATTCATAGTCCCTAATGGACTAGTGTTGCTAATTATTAGCATCAAAGCACTTCTGGTCTTAAAGCAACCAGATGGAGTATCAGGATTAGTACTTTCATCAAAAACCTGTCATCTCCACCAGTCCTATACATGTCTGCTGCCCCCTGGTGGAGGATCTACAGCTGGAAAATACTATTTTATTTATTTTTTACTGCTATATTGTTACATAGTTACATAATTAAAGGGACATGAGGGAGCTTTGAAAAACAAACCTCATGAGCGCTGCGCCTGGCGCTGCGAATAACTGCAGCCTTTAACGTGAGCGCGCACAAACTTCTCACTAGTTCATAAGGGTTCAACCAAAGGCAGCTGGAGGCGATTCCATAAATAAAAATACATTTTATTAATACAAAAGGAAATATAGTAAAACAATGCCCCGCGACGCACACACACACGATCAGACTGAGGGAGCCGATCTAACAGAGCTAATTTCGCTAGCTGCTATTTTCCAGTCCTTCCCAGCTGCCTGTATTGCTAAAAGCTTTAATCAGCCGGTGTTCTCCGACACCCGGAGGAGAATTTGAGAAATCTAGCGTGATAGAATCATGCCCTGCCGCATATATCACCTTAGATTTCTCAAATTCACATCACGGAGTGGAGCTCCGTAGCACCCGGAGGTCCGTGCGCAGCAGAGCCGCCTTAGATGCACTGTAAGCGGACTGAGGTCCAGGAAAAGGTTGGGGATTTGCGGCCTACAGTGCCGAGACCATAAACATGGACAGATTGCTGTGTGGTCGCCTATAACAGCACCTTTAGCTCTGTGAAACCCTTATAATCCATCAGAGAGGTTTTCAGCTCTATAAACACTGCCAAATAACACCAGTTTTATGAGTAAAACCACTGGTTTAGACAAGGAAGTCCGCCATTGACTAGCAACACTACACAAAGGTGCAATACTGACACCTACTGGATATACATTTATTATTACTTTTTTTAACCCGAGAACGCGCAGAAGCGTCAGTTGACGTCACATCCGTAGGACAGCGCGGGAAATTCGGACCCCGAATTGCAGAACATTTTACAGCTCACAGCCTGTTCAAGATTATGGAATGATACATGGGTGGCCTCATTCTTTTTGATTTAAAATGCTTCATCACTTATTAACCTAAATAAACTGAACATGCAATTATTACTTTTCTTCAAAAGCTCCCTCATGTCCCTTTAAAAATATCATTATATACATGTTTTATTTAAAACAACCAATACATTGTTCAGTTGTAAAAACTAGATATTTAAATGACTATTACTTCATATTTCAGGCTGTAAATAGTTAATTACTGTGTTCGTGTCCTTGTAAAATGTCCTTAACACAGAGAAAGTGGGAACTATTTAAATGTGATTATGTTCTATTGTGGTGCATGAATTCGTCTTCGACGTGCTCCGGCTCCCGTCGGAAGTAGTTCCGGTGGCTCATCAGCGGAGCTCCGAGCGCCGCGAAGAGCCCGGATCTTCTGCTGCCGAGCTTTAAACGCGAACAGCGGGTCGAGTCTCTCCGTCATGAGCGTCGAATGACCAACGAGCCAGCGGTCAGTTCAGCTCGACTCCAGCGGAGCACCGAGCCCTCAGTCCGGGTGACAGCGCAGAGATACCGGGGGGGACCTTTTGTCTTCGAAGGGGAATTTTTCAAGTGCACAATCATCAGGCGGCGGAATACAAAAAAAAAAAAAAAGAAAAAAATCTGAGCCGGTTCATATCCATAAACCCGACGGTGAGTATGTGCACAAGAAATTTTCGCATCAGTTATGAAGGTATGTGACAGGTTATGATATTTATTATGAAACAAACCTTTGAAAATGATGTTTTTACTTGATGACAGGCCATGCCAAGTTCGCTGCCTGTGACTATATGCGGGCATGCAGGCTTTTTGTCGTTATGTCCGCCGGTAGTCAACTTTTATAAGTTTATCATATCTTCATGCTTGCGTCATTAACACAGTAAGGCTGTCATATAAGATGCTGTTTAAATTATAACGATTTCGAACTTGTATACATTTGGTTTAGGGTAAAAACACAAAAGAATAGATGTTATAGCTTTAGAGTGAAAAGAGTGAAAGTTGACTTATAAAAACCTGAGGACTTTTAGCGGAGCTCCATCTCTAAGTAAACTGCAAAAATGAAGACACTCTTACTGTGAAGGAATTTCAGACTTTATTTTAAAATAAATACTCTAATCATTAACAAAATATGCCAGAAGATTCAGACATTGTTAGCTTTTAAAAATAATATATTTAAAGTCTCTTGTTTTTGGGTTATTTGTCAAGGTTATCAGGCGGACTGTGTCCAGATTATAATAAAGAATGATAAAAAATCCATTCAGATATGATTCATGCAAGCTAAAAATATACATGTTGCAGATTTGACATTAACTTGAGCTTCATGAATGCAGCTAGCATGACTTTAATAGATTTTAAAATATGTGAATGTTTGAATTAGTTTCTTGTCACAAGTTTTTATTGATAAAACCTATTAAGCCCCTATAGAGAGCAGGTGGTTGCTGCATTTTTTTTCTGTTTCACCCTAATTGGATGGTTTTTCCCCACCATGAAACCATAATGTTACCATGAAAAGTGATCATTTTATGCTTTAAAGTGCTGTTCTCTTTCCTCTTACTGCTGCATGGACAGGTAGGTTACTGTCCAACTTCACCTTGCTAAAAATATTCAGACAGTATGAGAGGTGTGTGTGCTTCAGACTGGGAAAGCTTTTGAGAGAACACCCTTCTCCTGATTTGGATGCGTCTCTAATTCCCATCAAGATGAGAGCTGTCTGAACAGATTTCTCTCATCATTATTTGCTCTGAGATTTACTTGTGCTTGTAAATGGTGTTGATTGAGGGCAATTTGGCTTTTTAATTGCTGAACAGCTGCCACACTCGCTGCTGATTGCCATTGTAGGCTTTCTCAGTACATCACTCATAGACCCCTAAATGCCTCATTAAAACGTTATGTGGAATCTCATGAAACGTGAAGAGAAGGAACCATCGTGATGTTTTACTGATTTGTGTTTTATCATCGGAAAAGGTCATTGTAATTATCGTCAATGTCAGTAAACGCAATGCAAAGAAGCGAGTCTTGTAATGACTTTTTGAAAGTTGAATGAGGGGTTGTTTGTGTTTGCACTGCAGGCATATCAGTTTCTTTGACAAAGATGAACTCCGTGCGCCAGATTAAAAAAAAATCAGTTATGCTGTAAATTCTTTCCCCACTTTTTTGTGTCTAATTGAAACATCCATTACAATTTTTAACTAAACTTGCAACACAAAGCATTTCAGTAAGCAGCTATAGCTACAAAGAAGGACTTGTCTTTCCTAACGTGCAGTTATATTTTGAAAATTTTTTGAGGACTTTATGTTTGCCTTGGTGTCCGTTTTCTGAGTCTGAAAATTCAGTTTGTAGAACACAAACAATATTTATTTGAAACAGGTTCAGTTTCAGAGTAAAAAATCCTCAAATGTCCCCTTTTTATTTTTATACAGATCGACAAAATGCAAAACTTCTCCTCCTCCTCTCGTTGTATTAGTTAATTCTTATTGCAATAAATTATAACTGGTCAGGAATGTAACACAAAGGTTAATGCCAAAACAAGAACAGTGACCCCTAGTGGCTGGCAGCAGTATAGCATTTAAACCTCGCCCCCCATGTAGACTAATGGGAAATTATCAAAACCAAAACAATAAATTTCACCTCGGATCATTGATGTTGATTCTTCTAGTTCTTATAATGCTGTTGCTTGTTCAAATATTCATTTTTCTAACATGTTCAACCATAGTTTGGTATTTGGTGATTGTAAAAACACCATGGTTATGTACAGGTATAGGTAAGCAGGACTTTCAGTCAAGTGTTTTCAAAAACAAAATATTTAAGCACCTGTAAACAGGATACGATGGCTTCACTTTTGAACAAGAAAATAAAGTGGAGAGGGTACATCCCTACTTTCTACAGTCTATATTTACACCTAGTGTGCAAGCTTTGTGCACATGCCCCTGGTGTGTAGTCATAGTAGTGATAGGTTAGTATCTCACTGGGCCGCAATGGTTGACAACAAATTACATACAACATTTACAGAGTTTCTAAAATGTCTTGAAACATTTTCAAAGGTTCTCATGTTCCTTGCATGATTTTCAGGGGTTCACCGTCATCTTGCAGAAACATGTTCAAAAATGTATCAACACAGATGTTCCCCAAAATAGTTGCCAAGCTGTTGCGGGTATCTGGAACTCTTCTCGAACTGGTTTTCGTGAGTCAGAAATTGCAAGAAACGTGCAACAATTTTGGGAGAATTTGGCGACTAAACTTCCAATAAAATTAGAATAAATCAAGAACAAATGGAGACATAAAAGCATCTCATTGCAACAAGACCTTTACGTTACTGCTGCAATTTTTCCACGTTTACATCATATACCCCAAGTGACCTGGCCATATTGAAAACTTGCTTAAGTGCCACTTTAATGTGATTCTAATGGAGAAAAATTGGTAAATTTTCTTGAGTTTTTGTGTCTCCAGCTAGTTACCAGCAGTTGTATCTCAGTAATGATCTTAGCAGTAACACAAACAGGTGAGGCTTAGTTACTACAGCTCTTTGGGTTGTTTTGGTTCTTTTTTGTGTTTTTATGTTGAGTGAAGCTCTTCTTACAGTTGATTTGAGTTTACTGTATTTATCCTGCTATCACAGAGTCCCTGTTAGCCTTGAAATGATTACTTTACTTTATGTACACCTTATCAAGAAACAGTGCAATTTTAGCAAAATGCAGAACTCTAGTTTTTTTTTATTGTATAGCACCAAGATGCCTGAAGCTGTCTGCTCCTCTTCAGCATGAACACTTCTGTTGGAGGAGCTGTTGGTTCACTGCCTGGCTGTAAGATACCACAGCTGTAAGGATGAGGTGTCCTTTCAGCTTCTAAATATTAATCCATTTTACAGGA
The DNA here is from genome assembly GCA_006937965.1 of Callopanchax toddi. Taxonomy (NCBI): domain Eukaryota; kingdom Metazoa; phylum Chordata; class Actinopteri; order Cyprinodontiformes; family Nothobranchiidae; genus Callopanchax; species Callopanchax toddi. The sequence continues at coordinate 407,978 of SSNR01000215.1, forward strand.
GACCAGGTCACCTTAATTACCTCAGGTCACATCAATTATCAGCTGTTTAAAAACTGATTATTGAAATGACTCAGTGTTTACCACACCTCATATCAGTGAGTGAGTGCGGACAGCAACATGCCCCGACTGTAATTTATCTATAAACAAGACTAAATCAGGTATTGATTTGCCCACATAACGGACTCCTCTGTCATCAGGCTCCAAGTTTATGAATTTGACAGCACATTAGAGCAGGCGCTCTCTCTTTTCAAGTACCTTTAAGTTCCCTGAGTGCTCGCAGTCACTGTGATTTTTGTCATGTCCTTAGGAAAGTACACATAATTTGAATTCTAATGCAGCAAATCCTTTTATCTTGTCAAAATCCTCTTTGATTCAGTTTGCAAAGCCATCGCTGTGATTTCAAAAAGAAAGATGTGAGAGATAAGATAGGGGATGATCACCTTTAAAGGGCTGTTATGTGGATTGAACTCGCCAGCTGCGCTGCCAGCGATGAGGGTCTGGTGCGAATCCTCCGTTGCGAACCCCGTGTCCTGCTGAAGCTGAGAGCGTTGCACTCTGCTGGTTATGTTTTAATGAGTAACAATTGTTAGGCAATTTGCATGTAAAACAATGTAATTACAAACAAGCATCAAAAAGCTGTATTACTTCTAAAAAATGTAAATTACTCTCCATTATAAAGCGCAACAAATCCGAATCCATGCCTCCGAGCCTGGGCCTCGAGGTTTGGGATGTTCACTTCTATTATTAATGCTATTCACAAGCCAAACTTTTTAGGTTGGTACAGTTGGGCGCTTTAATCTATTTTTGCTGTAAATTAATGAATTTTTAAAGAGGACTAGTCCTCGCTGAATAGGCCTGGATGTGGGAATGTGGTTTGGGTTGCGGTGACGCAGTGCTATAGCCTCCTTTACTGTGCAAAGCATGAGTTCACAAACAGCATCCCATCTCCCTCTTGGGACCTTGCGATGGGGGAGTTTGTTGAATGCTGCACTCTTTATGTTTTATTTATGACAAAATATGCCTTTTTAACTCTGCCGTTGTCAGAATCTCAAATTCTAATAGCTTTTTTTCCCTCTTTTTCCACATTTGGTTGTAGTAAGCCTTGTGAGTTGCTAACTCCTACCTTGGCAGATGTTTTCAGGTGTTGCCTTCTGTGTGGGCTCAGCGGTTAAATATTTTATTCCAGGCCTGAAGGGATTCAACGACTGATTGAATCCTTCTGATACTATTTTTTTTCATTATTAAGATTTTCTTTCAAAGCTGAGAAATGTGGTGTGAATCACAACGTCCTTTTTCAATGGATGAACTTGGCTGACATGAGCCAGCGGATGAAAGTGTTCTGTCATTGATAAAATATCATCCCGTGTATTAATCTTCTTTTCTTACTTCTGCTTTAAGGTTTGCTTGGCCAATTTCTCGAAGGACTAAGAGCACAAAAAAGGATCTCACTTTAAAATAGTGTGCTGCATTGATTCCTCTCCAGGTCTCATGTAAAGAAAAAAGTATCAAATGATAATTGCTTAACCTAGCTCTATTTAGGGAAGAGCAAAGAGCCACAGAGGGCCGCTGATTTGCCTTGATATCTTATAATTGAACCTTTTCAAGGTTATGTTTTGCTGAAGCAGAAAGTAATTAAGATGTTCAATGCTGCTTTTTGGACCTTTTCCTCCTTCCTTTGAATGGCCCACACTTCTAGACATGTCAGCGCTCAGAATGCCTACAGAGTTTCCTTTGACACATTAGCCTTACACTTGCCAAAGCCGTCCTTTTCTAGAAAACCCCCTCTGCTCCGCACACTCCGGGTGGGTATTTTGTCATTACTTCATTTTCCTCTGAAAATATTTTGATGCGTCTTTCTTTTGAGCCTCCCCCCCCTCCGCACACCCCGTCTTTTCTCACCCATCCCCAGTCACTCCATTGAAAGTTCTCTATTAAAATGCAGAACTGTAAAGCCTCTCTCAGTCTAAAAGCCTGCTAGCAGCGGGGGACTGCTGGCTGTTAGTGATGCATGCAGCTGAGTGAGTGCATAACAGCTTCAAAATCTAATGGGTGAATACATTCAATCACACACACACATCCTCAGCTCTTTTAAAGGGACAATATCCCAGTCATCAAAGCAGTATCCACAGTGCAGAAAGTAGTGAATTTAATTTTATGGGGAGTGGTGGATGGAGAAAGATTTCTTGGTTATAAACATCTATATCGTCTCTTTTAAAACAGTACTTGTAATCTCTTCTGTAAATGCCAGCTAATATCTGAAAAAAAAAACCCCACTTTAATTGCACAATTATAGACAAAACCAAAAAAAGTAGCTCTAATTAAATATTGTTTTAATGTCGTATATTTAGAAGACCCTAAATGCAACCTGTTCTGTAAAAGGTTTTAGGTAGTTTCTAATAAAACATGAAGGTTTTTTAGCTGTTATGATTTTCTGCTTTTCAGGTACAGATGCACTGATCCTGGTTTTGACAGCTGGTCCTGATCACAGATTCTTGAACAAATCTGACCTGCTGATAATGATTTTGGTTTCAGATTTATCTAAAAAAAATTATAATCAACAGAATACATTAAAAAAATTCTTATGAAGTTGAAAATTATGATTCTGGATCTAAACATGTCCACTAGGTCTGCTATAGTGTAAATTAGTAACTTTAGATTTTTAAAACATTTCTACTTTGTGTTCATGGATTGAAAAATCCATATAATAAATCCAATAATTGAATTTTTTAATTTAGATTTGACAGATTTAACCAGTCATGCTGAACATGGTCTGATTCCGATCAGCAGCCAGTGTTTTGGTTATTTTCTACTTTCTAAACTAGAGCATAATTTGCTGCCTCTGTCTCTACATACTGTATTTACCATCATTTCTAAACATCCTTCAGTTTTACACTGGGGACTTTCATGTGGTTATTTTTAAACATAGGATTGACTTTCCTAATTACATTTTTTCAATTGTGAAACTTAGATTTTTTAATGCTAAACCTCAATTTCTGTAATTATTTAAAATACTACTGTGTTGTACTGAAATTTCACAGTAGATGACAATTTTTTCTATTTAATAAAATAATATTTTGATGATAACATCATAATTGAACGTTAATTCCTCTGGCAGTATTGAGACTGTTCATCCCCTGTGTTGACATGTTGTCATTTTTATTGTCCTCTATAAGTCAAGCTGAAGAAGTCTGGGCTTTTGTTGACCAGTCGGAGACAAAATTGTGAGACAAAAATGGAAATTTTCATTTGAATACACTCTGAATTGATGCATAGAGTGATTTTTTTGACACAGTTATAGCAACAGTGTAGTTTCTTGGATAGGTTCACTTTGGACCCTCATTTTGTTGCAGCTTGGTTGCCAACTCCTCCTGGTCCTTCATGATACCCTATCAGAATAAATGGCAGGTAATTTGCTGGTTTTACCCATCCAGTAGGACTTCTCATCCCATGAGTTCTGTCTTTGTTGGTATTACACACCATCCCAGCACCTCACCCGGCCAGCGGTGTGAAGCTTCATCGTGCGGTCACACAGCCACCCCGAACTCCTAAACTCTTTAACAACACCAGCCATAGGAGCTCAGCAGGTCAGGACTTGTGGCTGGCTGATTTGCAGTTTGAGCCTTTTTTTAATGAGAGGAAAACAAGTACTTGTTCTACTGTGTCTTGTGTGTCACCACCCAATTCCCACCTACCCCTCCACCACTAAAACCTCAGGAAAAACGAAGAAGGCGGGCTAATTAAGATGGCTTCCTGGGATTTGGAAGAAAGGTTTGGTGATGTTTCTTCCAGAGGGGTAGAGCCTGGAGGAGGAGGAGGAGAAGGGGGGGTGGGGGGGGGGGTGGGCTGGCTGTTTTATGCACTGAGTTTCTCCTGGTGCTTCTTTCTTTGCTCTACTTCTGCTGCCTGGCTTGTTTGGCTTGATGAGTCCACTGCTTAACATAGGCTTTTTTTATCGCTGGTAATTAAGCAAGAGATTTTCAGATGTTGGGTCTTCCCCTCTTTTTATTCATGCTGGTTTGTTGGTGTCTCCACAGTGAAAGGTGGGAAAAAAGAGACGGAGGTGTTTCATCCTAGTATGCAGGTTCATTGAAGTTATTGCATCTTTATCAATTACAGCTTGAATGGAGAAAGCGTCGGTGTTTGGGCTCTTTGTTGTTGAAGGACACGTAAAGGTTAGCACATGGGATGGTAATGAAAGTTTGAGTGAGGTTTTTTCTGGTATTTGGAGCTTGATTTTAAACTATTCACTTCCATTGGTGTGATTTGCCATTTGTATTTGACAGAGTGGAATGCTGATCTTCCATAAGTGTCAAGCGAAGACTTTGATCGTCTTCTGTGATGAGTAACAGTTACGTGACATTCTCAGTTCAGTAATGACAACCCTACAAATGTTCCGTGACTAACTGAAATACATAATAAATGGTAATTTCTCTTGTGTGTACTCAGTTATTGTAGTTTTTTTTTCTGTCCTGCAACCACGTTAAAGCTATTTGCTAAAGCCCCCACTAAGTGTTCCTTCTGAGTTTAACTCAGGACATGTTTTTGAGCTCAGCTGTCCTCTAAAAATAGCTAAATAATAATAAGGGGTTGAGGGTTATTGAGCTTTTTTCCTTGTTTGAGTCAGTCTGACAAGGATCTGAGAGTCTGAGTGGGACAAAAGGGGTTGGCATGGACTTGTCAGGAGAGTGAGACATGTCAGGTCAGAAAATGAAAGTGTGTGTGCAGAAAATGAAAGTGTGTGCATCTGTGTGTGTGTGAGGGGACGGCAGTGGTGGGGTAGAGGGGAGGAAAAGGGACAAGCCTTTCAGCTCCTCCAGAGGGTTGGAATTCCTCCCGAGCTGTTCCCCCCATTTGGCAGGCACTTGTGAAAACAATTCCCTAGCTTTTAGTCACCCTGCAGATCCAATTGCCATTTCCACTTTGGAGGGAATGAGACTTTGAGCCAATCCAGATAGACACAACACAGAGGGAGAAGGTGAGAAGGGTTTTAATCAGGTTGGACAGATGCCGAGGCCAGTTGAATGGTTGTGCGATATTAATATCTTATGAGAGCTGTCTGGCAGCAAAAGCTCACCGTCTTGTGTGGTTTTGTGTTTGTACTTTGCAGCAGCAGCAGCCGTTGCAGCGGCTAAATGAAGATTTTGTGAACATGCACGAGGGGAGGACTCCACCTTTCACTGCACTGACTTCCCCAGATGCTTTGGCCAAAAGAAAGATGGAAAGAAATGGGAAGAGTAAGCCTCTTTACTCATACCTAGCCCTCTACACCTCCGTGCTAATTAATATATAGTTATTAGTGGCTCTTATTTTAATATCCATAGCTCACGTTGGAGATACGATTGATGTACAGTGTTACAGGCTAAGTGATTAAAATGACAAAATATTTAGTTTTCTGATCTACAAAGCTAGACTGTATGTGGAAAATAATGTGCAACTTGACATCTGTGTGTCTCTGCCAAGTGTGGTTTCTGCTCCAGCTACAGAAGATGAATAGACATAGTAAATGAACCTCCTGCTCTTCCTAGGACTGAGCCAAGACTGCTGCACAGAGCCCATTCAGTGAGCTAACAGGAGATCCTCCATACGCCACGTTGCCGAGCCTCTCACCTTCCTCTTTGACCCCATAACGATCTGGCACTATGACCTCTGAGCTGGAGAGCAGCCTTACTTCAATGGACTGGCTTCCCCAGCTCAGCATGAGGGCGGCCATCCAGAAGGCAGACGTGGGACATCACCACAGTCACCTAGGCCACCACCACCACCATCACCACCACATGATTCATCACGGGCATGGACCTGGCAAGAAAATGGTACATTTGGACCCAGGAACAACACTGGACCAAGAAGAGGCAGCGCAGCACAGAGACGGTAAACCCCCCTACAGCTACGCCAGCCTCATCACCTTCGCCATCAATGGGTCTCCACGCAAACGGATGACCCTGAGTGAGATCTACCAGTGGATCTGTGACAACTTCCCCTACTACAGAGAGGCAGGCAGCGGCTGGAAGGTAAGAGCATAAATGATGAACTGTGCATGTATAGTTTCCTCTTCTTTCAACCATTGAGCTGGAATCACAGTTTTAAAGGTGATTTTGTGTCTGGCATGTTGTTTTTGCTTAAGGTGAGTCATCTATAGCTAAATATGAAATCAAATGGAGTCAAACTGGTCTTGAATTTGTTGCAGGTGTGTGAGGGTTGTGTTATGCCGTTGCAGTTTTCAGATTGGAGTCAATATTTCCAGTATTCCAATATTTCCAAACACTTCCACCACAGACATTCTTACATTATGCATCTAGGGTCTTTTGGAGAAATTACACCCAGTAATACCCGGGGGGAGGGAGGTCTAGCCGGCTAACCTCTCCTCCGGTGTCATTACCCATCTCAACGCATTTAGACACTTAGGATCCAGGGCGGGGGATGGCGGGCCGCCCCCCACTCATTTTAAAAGCATCTTACTACAACACGCATCAACACCACATTGGAGCAGGTGGGGGGAGACTTGGGGTCTTCACACACCCCTGTTCTTTGCTTGCTGCCTGGGGCCTGGAGTGGAGCGCGCCGTCTGGTCGGGGTCTGCAGTGGGGGGCTGCTCGGCTGCGGCGGGGTGCGCGGTGGTCTGCTTATCCCCACTTCAGTAAGGGAGGGACCATCTTCTGGATTTCAGGGCCGGCTTCACCCTTAGGGCGCTGGTCCCTGGTCCTGAACATAGAGAGTGCATGGGGAGCGAGAGTGGGTGTACAGCGTCTATTGTGTGTCTTGGTATGTTTGCAGGAATGTGTGTGTGCACGCATGAGGGAGGGAGCGTGATTGTGTCTGTGTGTGACTGTTTTTCTGTCAGGTTTCGTCCCCCCCCCCCCTCTCTGTGACATGCTAGGCCCTCCTCGGCAGAGACTATCCTCCCTGGCTGCGCCTCGGCATTGGTGGTACCTTTCTCCAGTGGCGTGCTGGGGTGTCTCTGGGTCTGGGTGCTGGGGGCGTCTGCCTGCTCTTCTTCCTGTGGCTGCCTGGTGGGATCTGGGCCCCCGGGGGTGGTCGGGCCTCTGCTGGGGCTGGTTCGCTCCTGGGTCTCGGGTCTCTAGTTCCGGCTGGATCTACCCTGGATGGCCGGCTGCAGGCGGTGCCTGTGAGCTCCTAGCCGCGACCCCCCAGGGGCTCTAGCGCGGCGACTGCCGGGGGGGCCCACGTGGGGTGAGCCTCTGCGCCCTCTGGGGGAGAGTTTAGCGACTGCCCTGATGGCGGTCTCCCTGGGGTGTCCGTGCCCTGGGTGGCCTCCGGACGTCTGGGGCCTGGACCTCCTCTGCGTCCTCCGTGGGCCTTGGGGGCGGGTCTGTGGCTCCTCGAACTTATTATTGAATGTTTCAATAGAGAAACCTTGCATAAACAAGCGCGCATATATACACACAGGTGATCACAAGGTATTCACATAAAGACGGACTCAGGTGTTTTCAGACACATTGACTGGGGCTGTGGTTGACACTGAACTCTCTTGAACTGGTGTATACGTATACATTTGAAGAATATCACAACTGTTGTATATTCATATGCTGTTTGTTGCTGTTGTATCTTTTCTTCCTGTTTTGTTTGCTTGTTTGTTTGTGCTTTATTTACAGGTCTAGAAGTAGACTCTTCACGTCTCTTGTTCTCTTCTTTTTCTGTTTACTTTCTCCCCCATCCCTCTTTCTGTACCCTTCCCTTCACTTTCAGACTCCGTGTCCAATCAACCATAAAAACATTCTAATAAAGATTTTGGGGGTTATATTTAAACAAAAATCAGGAGGAGTTTTATAGCAGTGGCTGTAACCTCTCACCTGAAACGGCAACACTGTTGGGCTTGTTTTTGGCACTCAGACATTATTCTGTTTGCTCCACAGCCGGACAGGACACGG
>SSNR01000215.1:415983-430393 GCA_006937965.1 Callopanchax toddi
TATATATATATATATATATATATATATATATATATATATATATATTCCAGTATTCTTGAATTGATCACCACATTTTCTAACCTGATCATATCAGTTAATGTAGTTGTTAAAATAGGAAGTATTCTGGGACAACTTTCTTGTAAAGAATTTGATCATTTTAATCAGTGTGCAAAGACTACAGAGTTTTCTTTCTAATGTCAGTAAAAAGCTTTTGCACCTCGGACCTGCTGTGTACTAAATGCGGTCTGGAGAAATTTGGATTTAAACATTTATGATTTTATTATGAAGATGAGCAGCTACAGGCAGTTTAAAGATGGACATAAAGATGGGGATCAGTTACACTGGTTTTTTTTATTAAGGGATTCTTAAGTTTAAATTTAATGAGAATACAAATGATGTTTTATGGGTGTAACAAATGCTTAAATGGGGAGTTTAAATAAGGTACAACAACGTTTCTCTTGACCTAGATGCTGTTGGCAGCTGAATATTGCATTACTGTAGTTTTGCAAGTGAATCTACCATTTTTGGTCCTCCAGTGACCTTTTATATTGTATTTTTAAAAAGATTTAAACTGATTATGTCTATTTCAAAAAAGGGCGCAATTTATCACGAGATCTTGTCTGATACGCGTTTTTCCAGATAGTTTGACAGTAACTTTTGTCAGGATGCCTGAATAAATGCTTTTTTATGCCTCACCAGGTCAAGTATTTCAAGGACTCATTAACATTTAAGCATCAATGTGAAAACAGCACAAGGCTGAACTTCATGCAGTCACAATAACAGAGTGTGGCAGGCAGTAAGGTCATAATTTGGTTTGCGATCTTCCAAATGGTTTCAGTATTAAATAACTATTATTGCACACTGCCTGACTCCATAGGTCCATCTACTGCTATTTATTGCACCACTTAACAAGTCTTCTTCTCACACCTCAGCTCAATTAATAGAATACAACTCTCCTGAATGTCCGTTAGAACAGTTTGGGTCATGACGCAGCTTCTTCTGTAAAAAAAAAAACCCATATGATACTAAAGAGAGTCCCTATAGGTGAAATAAGAGTTTAAACAACCACACAGTTTACTGTATGTGCAAAGTAAGGCAGATTTATTCATGTAGCACAATTCAACAATAAAGTGTTTTACATAAAACTGAAAATGCATTCAAATTATCTGCTTAATCAGTGATGCATAAAATAAAATGAAATATAGGAAATAAGAAAACTAAATTAGTAAATGATGAAGTACATTGAAAGTTCAACCTTCATTTTAATCCAATCAAACTCAGTGGCAAGCAGGAAAGTCTTGAGATTGAATTTAAAAGAAGTGAATAATTATGTTTGAGCTGCAGTTCTTTGTTCCACATGTTTAAATTAGGAACTTTAGGCAGACTTATTTCTGAAAAGACTTGGAACATTTAAAATTTACCAGAACATCTTAACGTATTCTGGTCCTAAACCACTCATTGTAATTATTAATTCTAACAGCAGTATTTTAAAATCCATTCTGACAGACAGGAAGCCAGTGTAGAGAGAGAGAGACATAGGGACTGGAGTGAAATATTCATTTAGTACTTGAGGACCAGCATTCTGATTCAGCTGCAGCTTTCTGGTCAGCCTTTTAGGATCAGATCTACTAAAGATAAATGCATGGACCTGTTCAAAGATGCTCTGAAACATGAACCCTGTAGCTAATATTCTTGAGTTGATAGAACAACTTTTGTAAACCATTCAGAATTTAAGACTGAGTTCAGAGAGACATCCACTTTTCCAGCTTGGTTTTTACCATTACAGACTGAAGCTCAGCACAGATTTTTAACTGACTTAAAAGACAACTTGTTCCGGGAGCTGAATGATTACCAGCAGGTTATTATTCCTGTACTTTTTTCTCAGAATGCTGGATTTAAGGTGGAATGCTACATGCATTGTGAGCAGCATTCTTACTTTTTTCCAGACATTTCTGCTTGATTTTGATGAAGTTATTTTGCCAGTGGTCTGTTGACTCACAGGAATATCAGCCTATTTTTCAGGCTCTTTGCTGGTACTTGGTTGTGGTCTTCTTGTGATCTATGTCTGTATTTGTAGTTGTTTTGTGCGTCTGCTGCATCTTGGGAGTTAGTCAACCCTTTGTTGTCCTTAAGGGGTTCCAGTGTCCCTTCCGTGTATGTCGATGAGGTATATTAGTGAGGCTGGTTGCACAGATCACTACACGATGCCAGCTTACACTACTTACGGTATATTGAACTTGTTCAGGGCTTCCGGACCACAAGCTGGTTGTTGCTGTCGTTTGAGGGCCTTTCACAGTTCTGTGTCTAGAGTCTGCAAGCTTCCCCAGTGTGAGCATTCCTTCACCATTTCCTGCAGTTCGATGTGAAGCTCGTCAGCTCACAGGATGCCGCGAGGGCACCGGTCTGCAGAGGTGCATTCGGGTGGAGGGGTCCGGTATGCACACATAATATCTGGTGCGCTTGCGGACTGGCGCACCAGTTATATGCAACTCTGTTCATATATTAGTTGTTTAAGCCCTACACTTTCAGAAAGAAAATACCAATTTGTACCCTTTAAGGCCCATTTATGCTCAACGTTAAATAATTAAATAAATGGAATGGAGCCCTCTGTCCATCCTCTTCAGTCATTTCCTGGGTATGTCCACATGTTGCTAGAGGATGCTTACCTAAACGCAGGAAAAAGAGCAGTTCCAATGGACATCACTGGGGCAGTGTTGCACAGAAAAGCATAGTATAGGTCTGACCAGCAAAAGAGAGGAAAAAAAGGAGACAGAAATGGCAGAATTCATTTAAAACACTTTAATGAATTTAACATAGATAAATGGTACATTTCTGGTCCAGTCTAATTTCTTATGGAAATGTTCTGGTTCTCCAACATCTGACTTGTTAATCAAGGTGACACTTGAGCCAATGTTTATATGTTTTTCACTCCGTATGCACTAAGGTTACCCTGACAGGGAACAGAACTTATAATCTTCCAACCTAAAAGCAAGTGACAGGAAGACTGGCCTCTCTGCCAGGTCTAAAATACTTTAAATTAAACCTTAAAAAATGTCATTTGTTGGCTGTTGTTTTCCCTTCAAACACAGTTGGCCTTCTGACATTAGAAAAACCAACCAAGTTATTTCTCTTGCCCTTAAAAAGGCACACACAATTTCCATGAGGTCCACTATTCAGAACTATTGGTACATAAGTTCAAATTTAGATTTAGAAATTTAGATCAATACTGGATTTTCAATATTTCACTCATTCTTGAATTTGATGTCATCTGTGGAGTAGAGGATTTCCCCACATCAGATCTGTTCTGTCATCTATTTCTGAGGATTTGACTGAGGGGTTCAGGCCACAGAGCAGCATCAGTATACCAAAGATAACACAGTTTGACAAACATAAACAGCGATTCATAAAGAGTTTTGAGCTGAAAACCTGGCATACAGTCGATGAAGAAGGCAGGGTGCATCTCCCAGGTCCTGTTTCAGGTATTTACAGGATTTATTCCTATTTCTAAAAGACACAACTTTCAGACCTTGTTCATATATTATATATATTTTTAAGCCTTACACTTCGTCTTATGCCCACCCCTTATCTACCTTTCTCATGTTTTAAGAACACAGTATGCTGTCAAGGTCAAGTACAAGGACTGGACAGAAAAAAGTTTAAAAAGCAGCCAAAGTCTAAAACTAAAATTTACAAATTTATTGGAAGAACTTTTAACTACGACCAAGAAAGAATTGAGACATTTAAAGTTGTTGAACAATTTTTTGCATAGTAATAAAACTTAAAAATTTAAAAGTAGTTTTTAAAAACTGTGTTTAATTTGCTTACATTTTAAAGGAATTTGAAACACATAATTCAACAAGCAGATTTGATATTTGCTACAAATCTAATCACATCCTATGGAGCTCATATTGCTGGAGCTCTGAGTGCACCATCCCAGTGCAGTTGTTGCCTTACGGAGCACAGAAACCTTTTAGTGAACTGAGAATGATTGGCAGGTGCATTTTGTCTCATTCAGAGGACATTATTAAATCCTTATGCAAATGTAGCTATGCAAATCCTGGCTAATGCGTGGAGAAAGGTGGCTGTGTTATTGGAGACAAATGAATAGATCCCTGCAGTTGTGTCTTGGGGATTCTCTGTCTTATTAGTGAAGAAGGGGATGGATATAGTCCTTCCACTGATGCACTGAAAAGGCTGTCTGCAAACTATAAACCAATTCATCTCTCTGAGAGAGGGAACGTTTTTCTTCTTCTCTCATTATTTCTCTTCCCTTTCAGTTTCTATCTTCATCTCTCAAGCACTTGCACTCCACCGAGCCACCTCCCCTCTCCCTCATTCTCTCAGTCAGTCACTCCTCTCCTCTCTTCTTTTCATTTCACAAACTTGTGTTTGCTCCCCGTCTGTAATCTTCAACACACCGTTCCCTGAACGCAGATGCATGCCAAAAACAGACAAAAAGGTTATGGTACAAGCCAGGTTGTGCTGGCAGAGCTCCTTACCTGCGCATAGAATTCAGTCAATTAATTTCTTGTTCTCAGAGAGAGGAGAAACGTTACGACGGGTGAATCCCAATTCACCCTCTACCCCATAGCTCTGCATGTTCAGGTTGAAGGGGTAGAGGTGTTCCAAATCTTTTTGTGATGTAAAGTGAAGAGGGAGTGGGTACGGCTGTGTAGCGCGTCAAACGGAGATATTTTAGGGTCACACCTCAAACAAAGGACTATGAACTGCAGTAGTACTTCCTCAATTAAAAATATGTCATTGTCCCAACCAGAAGGATGAAATTCAAGTTTGGTATTATTGCCAGTTTTTACAAGGATAAAAAACAATACATTGTCAAAGGCAGTTACAAACATACTTAGGATAAATTATCTCCATAACTATTTTTTTAACCGACACCTATCATCAATACCATTCTGGCTCATATTGTTATTTAACTTGAATCTATACAGTATGATTATGCTTTTAACAAAACTAAGATTTGGTTTAGATGTTACCCGGTGGATTATTCTAAAAATACTGCAGTTTATATGGCTGAGATCAAAGCACATTCAGAATTGTGGTTCAGGTTGAGGACTAAAGTCTTTGATTAGGGTTAGAGGTTAGATATGGATAATAGAATCCAACCTAAGACCAGTCTATCATCTTCTGTCTGCAGTCTCCTGGTGGTTCTGTTAGAATAGCAGGATGTTTTACTATCACCTAATTTAGTATCACATAATTATTCAGTGACATTCATTGATTTGTAAGTGGCTGCATTCCAGTAACACCACTAACATCTATGCTGATGACATTGTGGTTTCTTTTCACAGTCTGGCGTTTGTCCATTGGGAGAAGCTTGTTGAAATATACAGAATCCAGATTTGTTCTGCTTTTTATTCAAGCCATGTCATATTACACTAGATTTTAAATCTATCAGCACCAAAATTCTCCAACATGTATACTTTAAAAGCTTTACCCAGGTTGATTTGAATAAATGGTAAAAAAAAAAAAAAAAAAAAAAAAAAAAAAAGTATAGATCTAAGAAAACAACATTTTATTCCAAAACTCTTATTCTAGAAAAAAAGATAATTTTAGGTGAGATTAGGAGATTTGTTTTTAAGAAAAAAGCTGTGAACCCTTTACTTCCAGGATGACCCAACTCAACGCAGCAGGGTTTGCTGTGCACTGTCCGTTGCTGTCACGGGGAAAGTTACGTAACTCCAGTTGATTCCAGTTAAGGTGATTGCTGTCAGCTGTACACAGTGGGATGCAGACACACAAACTGTCTCACCGCCACACTCAGCAGAGGTTGTTGGGCGATCTATACATATGCGTGGGATACACATTCCAAAATGGATGTTTCCTGCGTGTAGACTCAAGGCGAACTCTGGTGCTGTCAGAGAACATTTTGTGTACGTCTGGGTTCTCTGTCTCCTTCACCCACTGCCACACATGTATACGCTCACACACGAGCTCCCAAAGAGAGACTCCCACTCAGGTAGGGAGCGTACGTGTGCAGTCTGCAGATTACACGCAGGGAGCTCAGCAGGAGATGAGATGGGAGGAGGAGGAGGAGGAGGAGGGGAGTGAGGGCTGTTAGAGAGCGGAGGAGAGGTTTACTACCCAGCACACGCACTCGGTCTGCTCTGTATGATAATGTGAGGAGCGCAGGAATGGCAGAGTTGAAACCAGGACAACACACAGTCGCACACACCACACGTCAACACACCAGCTTCACCGCTCCAGTGCAAGCGCTGGTTGACCACCATGTTGCATGTGCCTTCACGCAATCTCTCACTTTCAAATGGAATAAAATTAAATCTATTTGTTGAAATCATGCAACTTTACAAGGTCGTGAGATTTTTGTGTCTTTGAAGGAAAAAAAATGAATATGGAAAGAGTTCTTTTAATCTAAGGAGCATTGATGAGAAGCTTTCTCCAGAGCTGTGGAGGAGGTTTAGAATCACAAATAATAATAAAAAAAAAAATCATCCATTTAAGTAGCACATGCATGCATAAACGATTTGTTTATGGAGCTTGTTGAAAATTCAAAATCTATCTTGTGAAACAGGCATGCATACAATTTCCACATTTTTTTATTTTTCAAAGCAGGAGGAATAAACTGGAGGAGAGATTCAACTGGAATGCAAACAACATTGCATCAGGCTGCACCATTCCAATATTATTTCACTGGAACAGTCTTATCACCCCGGTGTTATTCCTTACCGGCCTCTCCCTCTCTCTGTCTTTGTCCTGCACAGCTCTGCTTTCCCATGCCCTCTGCAGGCCCCTCACATCCCTCCTCACGTCCCTCCACCTTTACCACAAATCATAATGAGTACACAGCAGGAAACTATAACCACACACCAGCATTTCTAACAAGAAGTGTGAGATAAAATGATTAAATGAGATCCCTATGGGCAGATGTGTCATCAACCCTCAGATTCACCACCCGTGCAGTATCGTTTAGATTTAGAAGTTCAGTGAACTCAAGACGTAACGCTAAAACTGTGGTTTAGGGTCTTTAATTCAATCTTTTTTTATTGTGTCCATGAATGAGACAAAATAAAAGGAGGTAGTTTTTTAAATCTATTTTTGGCTTGAGAAGTAAAGTAGTAGTTTACCTGCCATCATTAGGAGACCATCCTCCATCCTCATCACTCACCAGGTTCAGGTGGTAACAGTTGTTATCTCTTGCTGTGGTTTTCAGTCTCAGTTTGTGGCTATTTTTGTTTATTTGACCAACACTTGCTAGAAAATATATACTGTACTTGAGGTAGCTCTCTAATTTAAAGCTTCAATTAACTTGACTTCCTTCTCTGCACTGTTTTTTTTTTTTTTTTAGCTGAGGATGGAGCTTCCCTCTAAAAGCTTTAACATGTACATTTGTAGCATTATTGTTTTTGTTTGTTTTCCTTTTATGTGCAAATCTGTCAAACTAAAGCCAGAATATTGTGAAATACCACATTGACCCGAATATAGGACGACCCCAATTATAAGACGACCAAGACTTTCCAAGACTAATCTTCAGAAAAAAATTAAATTCACTTTTTAAAGAAACTGAACTGAAAGAGATACTGAACAAAAACTACTAACATTACATGTCAAATCAAAAGTCTGCATGAGGCTTTTACTCATAGTCCTCTGATCAGCTGTGCTAGTCTCACACTGCGGTCCGGTCCCTTGTGTTAAACCTCAGCCTATCATGTCTTTACTGATATAAAATTCTTCCTAATCTGTAATTTCCTTCCTACTTCAGTGCCCTCCTTGTCGTCATGGATGATACAGAAATATCACTTCACTAGTTTTTTGTTGTTTCAGCTTAATAGACATTTTTTTAAAATTTGGCATTATTCAAGCTGTTCAAAAACAAAACTCAAATTCTTCAACTTAATTCAGCACAACGACCAGCTGGACTTGTGTATTGTAGATTAAAAAAAAGTCACAGTTGAAAGTTCTTACATTATTTTGTTGTTTGAAATGCTGAGCAGATATGCACTCTGTGCTTATTTCTTTTCTAGTCACGCTAAATGAAACAAAGAAAAATGGAGCCCACTCAAATGCAATTTTACCATTACGGTGTTATTGAAATGTGGAGGTGTGCCTGTGTATTTCTTCTGGGAAATGCTGTTCGGACCTGTGCAGTCTCTGCTGACTAACCTGCTCTCCTATAAACCCCGTGGCTTCAGGCAGCATCCCATACAGCCAAGCTAATTGCCTGCAAATTAGCAGAGCCTAATGTGATGTTGTGAAGGGCAGCAGTGCCGAGGAGGCCTTTGGCCTTTGGCTGACCACTGCATGTCACAAACAATCACCTGATATGAATCATCACTGGGTCATTATTCCTTCCCTCCGTTCTCCGTGTGAGGCACTACGGCTGAGCTGTCGATGCTCAGTGTGAGGTTTATCTGTGTTTTACAGGAGTTTTGCTGTCACTGGGTGTTTATTGCCCACTGTGATTCCTGAGTTTGTTCACCTTTTTACTTTGCTTGTTTTGGTTGTTCAGATTTGACACATATTGTGATTCTGTGCAGCATAAAAACTATGCAAACATTCAATGATTTTAACCCTTTTTCTCAGAGTAAAATGCATTCAAATACCATTATTCATGCCTGTTAGCAACCAGAACTCTGGGTGATCTGGAGAGTTTGTGCGAGTTACCTGACTGAAGTAGCATTTATTATAGGAATAAATAAGAACAATGTGAATATCTTACCTGATTAATTAACACTGACGATACAAAGCACAAAATAGCAAATCCTTACCTCTGCTCACCTACATTATCTGATTTATTTGACACACTAACAAAAATGATGCACATGTGAAAGTTACATGGCCTGAGTTAGGGTTAGGGTTACTCACTCAGCTCAAAACCCAGTTCCCTGATTAGACATGTTTGTCTTTGTATTAAAAAAACTTATTATATGAACAATACTGAATGAATGTCTTTAGCTTCTTATTTTAAGCACATCAGTGTGTCTATGTTCTCTTGTTTGCTTTTCTAGAGATTCGTTCTAAAAGAGTCTGATAGGATAATAATGGGGAAAAGGCCACAGATGTTCTTTTATTGAGTCTCACCTCCAACTGTGTTTTTATTCCCTCGTCACACTGTTACACATCCAGCTACATGTACATGAACATTCCCAGTTTGCATGCCATGCTAGTTCAGTCTGCTGTCCAGGTGTGTGTGTGTGTGTATGTGTGTGCGTGTGTATCAGTCTAAACTTAGGTCCATATTTTTGTCATCCAAAATCTGTATTTGACTTAAATTCTGAACTTTACACAAGTATGCATGTAAATGATGTCAGTCCATGTCCCTGGTTAAAAAAAGACAAAAACATTTTAAAAGCAACACAGAACTGACAGAAGAGCGTTAACAAATACTCACTTATAGAATAATAAGAACACAAGCCAAATGATAATGCATGATGTAGTAAAAAAAAAAAGGCTATTTAAACTGGGGTTGATGGAGTTCAAGTTTTTCTTCAAGTCTTTGTTTCACCTGAGAATTAAAATCTGCATTTTTAGAAGTATCTCCCAGAAAAAAAAATCAAAACAAGCACGGCTAAAATAAAAAGATCAGAACATATTTTGTCCTATGTTGTGTCACTGCAGGGTTCACGTCTTTTCCTAAGATTTAAAGGACCTGAAAGGTTATGAACAGTTAATACTTTACATGTAGAACTTAGCTATTCAAACAACATCAGTTTGGAAAAATTGAGAATAGTTTGAGTGGATTGACAAGCTAATGGCTAGTTAAAGAAGCGCTATTTACAAAGTGAATTGCTGCTATATTAAAACCTCTCAATCTCTGCTTGCTCTTTGGGGATCGACCACAAATTATGTAACAGTATATGGGGTTGGTGGCAGCGAGGCGAGTTTACTGAGCACGGTGTTTAGGCTGCTGAGGTGGCTGTAGTTCCCTTGTGGTACCAGAAGAGTGCGTTTTACCTTTTTGGTGGTGCAGATCAGTAGGGGAAACACTGGAAGACAGTAGTAAGTAAAGTTTATTTATATAGCACCTTTCACAGAAAAAATCACAAAGTGCTTCACAAAAAAAAAAAAAAAAAAAAAAAAAAAAAAAAAAAAGACAAGAGAAAACTATTTTATACCGGGCCCTGAGGGGACAATCTGATCAGAACTAATATCTATTTCACTACTTTATGCTCTCCTAGCTGGGTCTTCTTTTTAGTTAGAAATATGTGGGATTAATTCAAATGTGTACCTTGAGTATTTTTAGAAAGCTATCTATTATTTGAGCCACAAAGCAGTGATTTTATAACTGTAGGTGTCTTTTTGGTGTATATAGTCTCCCTCATTATTAGAGGTTAAAGGTGAGCTGCGAAGCCACGTTTTTCTCCCTCCTTCCTCCATCTTTATATTTAATATAAACCTCTGCTATTGATTAGGACTCTGAATTGGTCTCTTTCAGTACACACATGCTGACATTTACATTATATAGATGAGCACTCAGCGCACATAGATGAAGTTATTAATTATGCTTCTATGAGAATCACAGCTAGAGCTTTTAATTACACACTAATCACTAAAACCAGTGTCAGTATTAAATTCTTAATTAAAAGGCAGGATTTTTCCTGCTATCTCCTGGAGTATTTGGCTCTCCTCCAGCTCTGTGTTTCTGCCTTTAACCAGCCCGGCCTGGAGCACCCTCCATATGGCTAATAACAGGCTTAAGGTTGGGTTTCCTAGTACTCTGGAATGCAACAATTATACCACAAAATGAGCTTATTTGCTTGTTGCAGGCTTTACATCCTGCTTGACATGAGTCTGCCATTTGTCAGACCTCAAATAACATCAGAGTATCTCAGAAAATAATTTAGGAAAGTGGAGCAAAAGCCAGCCTCCAGCGGATAATGATCTGTACCACTAAAACCTTTATCTTCATTTACATTATATATAATGTTTATAAGTAAACGCTAAAGAGAAAATAATGTTTTCTCTAATTGAAATGGATGGATGGTCATTTTACCACAGCTGCCCTAAAAGTTCAAGATTCAGCCTGGAATCGCCTTCATTTCATCCATTCAGACTAAGAATAGAAAAAGGCTGCTGTCAGACATTATTTGGAAGCACACACACACACACACACACACACACACACACACACACACACACACACACACACACACACACACACAATACAACTAACACACTTCTTCCTGCATGTCCTGCTTCTCCTCCTTCCTACTCCTCTGCTTGCACACCTCCTCTCCCGGAAAGCCTCTGACAGGAGCTGTCACTTCACCGCAGCCCGATTCCCGACACGACCAGCAGCAGGAAGAGTGCCACCATGACCTAGTTTGATCTCTCTTTTTGAAACTCATAAAAATTGTGGCTAAAAAGATTGCATTTCCTAAATAGCTGTTGTGTTAGAGATCCTGCTAATTTGACAGGTAAAGGGTGTTTTACTTTAAAAATGTTACCATGCTCATACCAATCTGGATTTCTTCCATTTAAAAAAAAAAAAAACCACACATCCAGTATACAACCCCCCAAAATCAGCCTTTTATTTCATTATGTTTATCCTTTTGTGCTGTACTTTTTATTTGGTGATAGGGGTGCAACGGATCATCATCGACCCGTGGTTCGTACGGATCACCCTCTACGGTTCGGAACGCACGTGGTTCGCGGTTCATGTAGAGCGCGTGCGTCGCTAAATCATCCCCGACGTTCTGTGCTCACGCGCTGTGAATCTGCAGATTATTCCCTCTTAGAAAGGGGTTCGTTTTGCATCACGTATAGAGGTTAACTCTGTTGGCTTCAGCCATTTTAGTACACCAGAACGAAGGATCCCTGATCAATATCCAGTCTCTGTGGCGCGCGTTGCCTCTGATTCCTCCGTCTCTCTCTCTCCGTCAGCTGGAATCTCTCTGATAGACAAACTAGATTCACCTATTTCTGTCTAAGATAACGCTATGTTGGGCTTTTATACGAGCTAATAAACGTTGATATAACCGGAGTTCAGTCAGGAGCCACAGAGCAGCGCCTCGTGCGTCACGCCCCTCCACCCCAGCGGTGACCGCTAGTTTGACAGAAGCAGGTCTGTGACCCCTGAGGTACGCATATGAGTCTATCTCCCCCATTAATTAGTTTTAATATGATTCAAAACTTTATTGAAGCATCAGATTGACATCTTGAGTTAAATGCAGTTTGTATTTGAGGATTGAGCATAAAAAAGTTGCTCAGTGTTTTAGAAAATAATGAGAGAGCAAAGTTTTTTGTCTTTTCTTTTTCATTCTGCTGATCCGAAAATTGATCCGAACCGTGACTCAAAACCGTGAACCGATCCGATCCGTGAGTTTTCTGATCCGTTGCACCCTTATTTGGTGATGAAGTTATTGCAGTGAAAGTTTTCAGTTTGCAGGAATGTGATCTGAAAGATGCTTTCCTCGTGGAACCAGCTCTAAATTGGTGAATTACCTTTGTGCATTAGCACTGCTAACAGTGAATCCCATATTGAATCTATTATTCATATTTTCTGTTTAGTAAATCTCTTTTACCTCTCCCTCTTTAGACATCTCAAGAAAAACACTAATGACTTATACAGAACAGAGCTTCATAAGCCAGACGTTCTGTGGTTAACAAACATGTTGGAATGGCTTCAATTATCCACCATCAATAAGGAACATATTCGACCTTGTAGGAATGAATATCGCCCGCCACATTTCATCAACATCTTTATGCTGAAAGTTTGAAAAATAACATTAAGTGTGATCTGGAAACAAAGATCTTGCATGATCAGTTAGCCCTCTGAGTATGTGTTGAGGATGACTTTCAGCCACTGTGACGTCAGATATTAGCATATAGCTAGCTTTACATCGATAAAATTGAGTTATATCTTTTAGACTTCCATACACTGCTCTTAAAATCTGCAAACACACACAGTTACCTACACACATAGATATAGACACAAAACACACCCGATCACATGCACGCAAATAAATATTAATGTAATTAATTTATTTATGCAAATCAGCTAGAGTTAAATTATACGGTGTGCACAGTTTTGGGTATAGTAAAAAAAAACATAAATATATTTTGTCCTTTTTTTTTGTTTAGCATAGTTTTGTCCTTCTTGTGTCGTTACCATTTATCCTTTCTCGCTTTTTAAAATATTTTTGTTGCTTGTCTCTTGCCTGTCCACCCCTTTGCCCAAACAGGATGTGGTTCATCATGCCATAGATTTAAAAGAGTTAACTACACAGTAGGAGAAGTATCTCAGACTCTTGATTTAGAGTAAATTTGCTAAACTGTCAGAACAGGTTAAAGAAAAACAACCATATGCATAAACACAGATTGTTGAGCCTTTGGAAATGTAAAACTTTAACTTGTTGAAAGAAATCTTCAGGCTGAAAAACTATGCAGAAGATTGTTAAAGGTACATTTCTCTAAGCAGGGCAGGTGGGTTAGAACAGTACATCGCATTTTAGTGCACTGTTATTGTTTTGAAGCAACTCATGGGATCCCTGGAGATGACGGCAACCCTTATTCCTCTTTGTTTTGTTTTTATGTGGGTCAGTCACATGTAATCACACACACACATGCAAACATATAGAAGATGTATACACCAGCATACATGTAGAACCTGATAATCACATGGTTTATTCAATACAGCTCACACAATGTGAATCACACGTATGTCGAAATTCGGACAAAATTGTGAAATATACTGTACTACACACATTCTCAGGTGTACACACCAGTGTGTGAATACACTACCTGTGATCTTATAGATGACTTGTGAAGAGTGCAGAGGGTGGGGGAGGGTCCGTCAAATGAAATGTATAAGGAGGGTTTTTAAAGTACTAACTTTAATTCAGCCTTGCACACTCATGGAGCTTCTGTTACGCCGTCACCATCAGGATATAATAAGGCATCTCAATGATGCTCAGAACCCTGGAGACTCGCACACATCTAAGACACCTGTCCGTACGTGCACGTACCCTAAACTCCCTCTTCCATTCGACTCCTGCTCTCTGTTTCTTTGTGTTACACCCTCCCTCTCTTCCTCCTCGTGGCTCCTTTTCCTCTGCCTTCAAACTGTACCATATCTTACCCTTTCTTTATGCACCGCATGGTGAAAGGTAATGAAATCTTCTGCCTTTGTCTTCCCTCAAAAATTCCCCTCTTGCTATATTTTCCTTCCTCTTCAGCTTCTCTCTGTCTTGTTCTGTCTGGGGATGCAAGAAAGCTAACTTTTTAACACCACAGCACATGCCTGAAGGGCATTGGACTTTCCTGAATGCTGCTACGTCCGTATGCGTGTGTGTGTGCGCGCTCGTTTGTAGACCAAGGTTAATACCCAGGCCAGCAAACCTTTTGCCCTTTGACTTCAGTCTCCCTGCAAACACACAGCTGAGCTAACGTTCCAGAGGGATCTACCCCCCCCCCCCCCCCCCCCCCCCCC
>SSNR01000215.1:430403-504012 GCA_006937965.1 Callopanchax toddi
CCCCCCCCCCCCCCCCCACACACACACACACACAGGTTCATTTCTTACCTTTCTAAGAAAATGCTCCTGGGTTTTTGATTTCAGCTTGGTGTATTGCTGAATTCAGATTTGAAACCGTTTATCCTTTATCCAAGCCTCCAGATCTCACAGTCCATCTCAGAAAGCCAGAGCGGATGTTTGATTTTACACATCCTTTAAATGTCATCTTGTGAAGTTTAAGCAGCTTTAATCATTCTCCCTCCTTGTAGCAGAGAAGACATTTCTTCCCCCCAAGAACCAAAAACCAAATCTGATGATTTCATCTGGAGTTTTGTGCCCATGTCTGTACTGGAGATCAAATGGATTTTTTATTTTTGATAAATACATTTTGTAAAGCTGTCAAACAATTTGAGAGCTTAATTATGACTTTTTGTGAAGTTTAGAATGTTGTAATAAAAAACAAAGAGCATTTAGAGAAACTGATAAAATTTTGCATCACACAAATACAGTGTGCACGGCGATGGACTGGCAACCTGTCCAGGATGTCCCCTGCCTCTCGCCCCATGATTGCTGGAGTTTATTGACCAGCTTCCCTCTACCCTCAGTGGAGGAGAAAGCAGTTCCCTAAATGAAGGGATACCCTATAAAAAGTATTCACACCCTTGACTGTTTTACCCTTTTATTACTGTTATAAATCAATCACAAGCAACATAATTTGGTTTCTTTGACCAAACATTTTATAAAAATCCTCCTTTAATGTTAAAGCAAAATCTGATTTCTACAAATAATAACAATTAAATAAAAATATGTAACATAAAATAAGTGATTTCATACTATTCACCCTGACCTAATTCAACAGAGGTCCTGCCAATTGGTGCTAGTAGTCTCACAATTAGTGGAATGAAGGTCACCGGAGTGCAGTGACTGTGTTTCAAGTGATTGTCATATAGACACCTGTGTCTGGAAGGTCCATTCACTGGTTAATCAGTATTCCTGGCTCCCATCACAGCATGAAAACAAAACAACACTCCAAGCAAATCAGAGAAAAGGTTAGCGAAAAGTATAGCAGGGTATGGATGCAAAAAAAAAATAAAAAATATATATATAAGGCTCTGAACGTCACCTGGAATTCAGTTAAATCCATCAAGAAATGAAAAGAATGTGGCACCGTGTGTAAATCTGTCTAGACCAGGGTGGCCTCACAAACTGAGTGACTGTGCAAGAATGAGACTAGAGAGAGTCCACCAGGACACCTATAACTACTCTGAAGGAGTTACAAGCTTCACCAGCTGAGATGGAAGAGACTCAGCATGCATCCTGCTGTGGAGATGCTTCTCAGCAGCAGGACTAAGAAGGCTTGTCAAGGTGGAAGGTAAAATGAATGCAGCTAAATATTGTGAAATCCTGGAGGACAATTTGATTTCATCCACAAGACAACTACAGCTTGGGAGGAGATTTATTTTGCAACAAGACAATGACCTGAAGCATAGAGCTAAAACTACACAGAAATGGTTTGAATAAAACATGGTGGATGTTCTGGAGTGACTGAGTCAAAGCCCAGACCTCTGTGGCTGGACATAAGAAGGCCTGTTAGCACCCGATCTCCATGCGACCTAACAGAGCTTGAACAGTTTTGAAAGGAAGAATGGAGAACTGTACTGTTCAGATGTGCAGCCTGATTGAGACCGATCCACACAAATTAACATTTTATTTGAGGCGTACACCCCCCACTGCTGTTGGCTTTTGATGACTCACCAGCTAAAGAATAAATAAATCTATAGGTGTATGTACATATATGTGTGTGTGTGTGTGTGTGTGTAGTTACTGTAAATATAATTGGGTTAGTCGTTATTGGAACTGAAGAAGCGTGAGTTCTTGGATCAGATGAAGGACACAGCAGAACAGTTTCTGCAGCTGCTGTTATAAAGGAGCAGCTTTTTTGGTGAATGCATCATATTACTAGTTTGTTATATTTAGTTTTTTGTATTATTTTTCAAGGTTTTACTGCTGTTCTCCCTTTGGTTTGCTCAAGTTGAGCATGTGTGTAACTCATATAAGGGAAATGTGGAAAATTCTAGTAGTTTTACAGGCTTTTTTTTTTTAATGCTGCAAAAATAGCCTCGGTGTGATGTGGTACAGTAAACTTACCTGAACTGACTTTGCATATGTTGCATTGTGACTATTGCATTTATATAAATATGTACACATATCTGCACTGGACCGCTGAACACATTTTAAAGTCACAGTCAACCAGTTAAAAAACATCTTGTAGACTGTGATGTGATGGCTATTAATATGTGGGTCAAAAGCAAGCAGATTGCTCTACATGGGACCATTTCTAGACACACAATCAGTCTTTTACTTTCTTTATCCTGTCTGTCCTTTTCACCCGAAAGCATGTTTCCAAAATTTGACTTTTCCTTGTCACACATCACATTATATCACATTGCATTTTGTCAAGCGGTCATCCACGCTCATCAAGCCTACTTTATGTAACTAATTATGTCGAGTCCAAGTTGCTGCATCTCATTTTGAGCCACATCTATCCTTCACACGCACACCAGGACATGCAGCATTAAATGTTGTATAAGTAAAATAGTCATTAAACCTCACATGTGTAATAAATATTTAAAAATGGATGCTTGACCTCATTTTTCTGCAACAGAACTCTTAAATCTTCATCCTCCTAAAGATGCACATGAAACAATAGGTTGTAAAACGAACAAACGCAGGTGCGTTTTTGTCTGCGTAATCACAGTCAAAGAAAACTAATTACCTAATCGTACAATACATCTACAGACGCTTTAGGACCAAACACCTTTTTGGGTAACAACTGGCTGGGAAGTTTTGCTGATTTATAAGTAAGATCCGAGTTTTTAATCCTGGCTGACTTTCTCTACTCCAGGAAAAGAAAGAGTCGATCTAATTATGTTGTAATTCGTCCGTTTAGTTTTAGCTGCATGTTCCCTGAAATTGGACATGTTTAGGTTGAAATGTTGAGTAGTCTGTGTTGGGAGCATGGGAATGCACCCTCAGAGGGAACAGAAGCTGAAGAAATGATTGTCCTTACTCATTTTTTCCTTTTTTTGTTCATCTGTCTAATAGATCATTAAAAATCTATCTTATCTATTGAGCAGTTTATGGCTCTAAAACCTGGAAGTGTTTGTATAGTTCCCAAAGTTGTAGGACTGGACCAGTTGTTGTCCTTCACATAGACACACTCAGACATTACAGATGCATGTGTGGTCCGTCAGCTGCTGGGCAATGATGCTGTTGCCCCAGCGAGGCCCAGAAAGCTCATTAATCAAACAGGGTGAGGAGTGGGTGGAAGGAAGACGCAGTGGTGAATTTCATTATCTTACTCCACAGCACTGCTAATCAGTTTATTTATCGATGGTGACTATCCCCGTTCTGTGAAAGATGACTGTTTCTGTAATATGAAGAAAAAAGGCATTCGCTCATACAGTTTATGTGCAAACGAGCGGGCGTTGATTGATGTTTTCAGGATGGAAGGGCAACCGTCCTCTGTGTACAGCTAAAAACACACCCGCGCAGCATTTCCATGTCTCTGCATATACATTTAAAGATAACTTTCCTTCAGTTTTTCTCTTTCTGTTCAAATTCCTGCAGATGATGTAAAATAAGCAGATTTATGTCACTGCCCTTTAAAAGTTCACAAAATATTCATTTTGCACACAAAACCAAAAGCAAATTGATTAACAGTTCCAAAAAATGCTCTCAGTTGAAACCCCACGTCTTTGACTCAGTGACTGGATGGTGAAGATTTTAGAGCACGACTCATCAGAGCTCCTCACCAACAGCCAGGAGGACAATAAAACCTCTAAAGGAGAAAACTGATTTATTTCTTGAATTAAACAAATTACAGCGAACTCCTCAAGCAAACGACCCTCCATCTAAAGGAAAGAGTTGAACAACTGTCAGACTTAAAGGTTTTATGTCACCTTTCCTCTCAGCACAAATGCATCATTTACCACATGCCAAACAAACAGAAAAAGCAATTCGATGGAAAACTACCTTTCTTACCGGTAGTTTGGAAATACATGATTTTTTTTTCTCTCTAATAGCTTTCTGTCCTAACCAGAGGCATCAAGGATGTTTGTTGGATTGAGTGAAACCTTTGGGTAAATCAACTGAGGCAGGTTAGTTGAGATTTTTGTAAAGAAAAACGTCACAAAATGGTTTACCTCCCTATTTGTAGAGAAAATGCAGGTGTAATGCTAGGTCAGTATGCTGTGGATGTGCCATCAGTGGTACCAACATATTAAGGAAATATGTCAGAAAGCTTAGATTTAAAATTTAAACCAAAGGCTGCAAACATTTTTTTAAAAATGCAGACCTGAGGCCAAACAGAATTGAAGGAAAATGTCTGATGGGTTGATGCAAAAATCTTTTCTTAAGGAATATTTCATGAGAAATGAAGTGGTTTGGTCTGCAAGTGAATCTAGTATCTTGAGCTCATACAGAATTGTAGGTGGGTGCAAAACATTTCTTGTTTGTTTTTTAACTGGTTTCAGGAAGACAGTAAGACTTTATTTCTCAAAGTTTCTCAAATTTTCAGAAAAATAGTAAAAAAAAAAAAAAAAAGTTACATTCTTTTTAAAGTTTAATAGTCATAATGATATATTTGTCTTGTGAAATTTTGACATAAATGATGTTCATATCTGGTAGATTTGATACCTTTATCCAGATATTCCACTCAGTTTGCATACTTTGGAACATCCCAGCTAATTTACATACATTACCAGCGATTAAACTCCAAAAAGTTTGTTCTCTCCTAAGTTTTAACTTGCTCATAAATACATTTTTTGGATGAATCACCAGAGTGTGAAGTATTGATTAAATTCTAAACACTAAACAAAATGATGTGGTCACAGATGTCACCATTAGCATTCATGTAAAGCAACGTTTACGTCAGGCTTATTTTAAAACACTTACTTTTACATGTAGTTGACAAGAGGCCCCTTCATGACTCCACCAAACAGAGTGACATTAATAGAAATAAATTCAGGTCAAGGTTTTTGTCTTTGCATAGTTAATTTTGAAGTACACCACCCAAAGCCAACTGAGGACACGCATCTCCAGAAAGTGCCAGAGTGTGCAAAGTCTGAAATACACGGAGTTGTGCAGACGCTGCAAGTAGTGCACAGGTGTGCAAAAACTGCTTGTGTGATTAAAAATAGTGTGTAAATAAACAAAAAGTAGGTAGAATCGAACAAAGGCTGGCTGGGCTGTTGGATAGAAGGCACTCTCTGGTTCCTGAAGCAGATGCTAGCTGCTGTCTGGCGAGCTGGTGACACTCCTGTTTGCCTTTTTCGTCACCCAGCTGCTGTGTCTTTCCTTGATGGACAGTTTAAAATGACCAGTGACCTGCTAAGTAAAGCAGAAACCGCTCAAGCATTTCTTCAAGAGGATCGGGCCGAGACAGAGGTGGATGAGGCTGCTTTGACGTGAAACAGACATAAGGACATCGTGCTTCTTTATTTTTTTAAGTGAAGACAAAGCCAGTTTTGAGAAATAACCTGAAAAATGGAGGAAAAAATAAAATTCTCCAATCCATCTACCTTCTCCCCCTTCCTCCCCCCAGTGGTATTAATTAGCAGCAGCAGATGAGTGGAGAACAGGAGCCTGAAGGGAGAACAGGTTCATGTCAGGTTAGCGTGCGCTGTTGTTGGCCTCTTCTCTGGTCTTCTGCTTTTCTTTTTCCTCACACACACATAAACACACACACAGGCCCTTCCAGACTGTAGACATGGCTCCCGTCTCATATCATCTTCCTAACTATCTGCAGCGAATTATATTTCAGCTTCTCTCACATTCATCAGTTTTTGATGCCCCTAACAGAACTGATACATCTCACTTTTAATCAATACAGCTGTCTGCATCTGCTTGTGTTTCACCTCTCTGAAAATGTCCCACGCTGTGTATTTTTACCCTAACATGGCAAAATCCCACA
This sequence comes from Callopanchax toddi, assembly GCA_006937965.1. Classification (NCBI taxonomy): domain Eukaryota; kingdom Metazoa; phylum Chordata; class Actinopteri; order Cyprinodontiformes; family Nothobranchiidae; genus Callopanchax; species Callopanchax toddi. Next base: position 436,357 of record SSNR01000215.1, read on the forward strand.
GTGCAACAAAAATACCAACACCGCTTTTAAATCGGCATTAGAAGCTGCAGATTCCCCTTGTGTTCTGACGGGGACTCGGTGCTCAGATGAGGCTGGAGATTAAACTGAAGTTGTGCTTAAAAGGGAAAGAACCGCTGCTGCAGTCGACACTGTGGAAGGGGCTGCAAGCACTTTTATTAGTAATTATTGAAAATAATAATGGAAATTATAACCACTGCTGAAATTACTACGGAGAGTAATGATAAAATTAATTGGCTTCCTGGACAAAGTAAAAATAAATTGCAAAAAGTTTAAGTAATTTGAACATGACGTTTCTCATATTTAAGACCTCAGTTTCAGTTATTGATCGGCAGATTTATCATGCCAGTTTTTGCCTTTTTTTAAATTAAATAAACAAAATATTTCCATCAAACTGTTCTCATTCCTGAATTAGTTTTTATCTTCCAGGGAAAATAGGTGTGTATTGTGAAAAACTTTGCAAAAAGTTGGTTGCATTAACCTTACACATTGGTGCATGAAAGTCGATGATCAGAAGCCATATTTGAGCTGAAACAGCTGTTTGTGGGTTCATTCCTTCACTGTATTTAGACTCTAAAAACTGTAAAACCACAGGTCAGTTACCTTTTTAAAAACATTTCTTCAGATCTCTCAATTTTCCCATCATGCATCAATGTGATATCTTGCATTTTTATTGGTAGGTACGTTTTCAGTGTCCATATGCTACTAGTAGTTGGAACTCCAAGTCTTTAATCATTTTCCAGCCACAAAATAACTTTATATTTTGATCTCATGGTAAATAAATAAATAATTTTCACATCCTAACCACCCACTTTTAACATCTTTTTTATGATACATTAAATGAAGTATTAATCAAGATGTTTTGCATAAATTAATCTTAAATAAACCACTCTTCTTTAAAAATGATGACAAATTAATGCAGATTTTTAGTTTGTGCACTTTTCACTTAATTGAGGCAGTCAGGGCTTTAATACAATGTGAATTATTAATAATATAAAAATGCAGTTTTTAATATTAAGGAAATAGTAATAGAATGCAATAATTTTTTATTAAAACATTTCCATATTTTTGGAAAGTTTTTTACTTTAGCAGTTTTAATAATTTCAGTCAAGTTCAGTGCACGCTCCAGTAAGATATAGGAACTAAAATATGCTCACCTAAGATGCTAACCTGCCAGTAAAACGGTTAATGATTATATCAGCTGAATATCAGTTGTGTTTCTTTATGTTTTATAATTGTTCTATTAGGGCTGCACGATTCTGGATAAAATGAGAATCACGATCTTTTTGCTTAGAATTGAGATCACGATTCTCTCATGATTCTTTTCCAATATTAATATGTTCTATATTATTCCAGCAAGATAGATTGTCTTCTGATTAGGATCCTATGAATCTCTCATGAATTAAGGTTTCTTGCAAACATTTTCCAATTTAAATCAACACAACATAATATTTTCTGAAGAAAAGGATTAAACGTTTATTGTCTGTGTAACCATTTTTCCTCATTTTCTTTCCTTTCCTATGCAGAATTCCATAAGACACAACCTGTCCTTGAACAAGTGTTTCCTCAAAGTGCCTCGCTCCAAAGACGATCCTGGAAAAGTGAGTATCTCCTCCACAGTGTGAAGCAACTAAAAAGGTCAGGCTGTGTTGTGGTGGATCGCGCAATAAAAAAAACCTCAAACCCATTTCAACGAGCTTCTGAATTGAGCTTTTTGAGTATTTAGCCAGCCCTGTGCCATCTGTGTGCACACAGTTTGTCATTAGTGCACCACAGACCCTCACCTGTTTAGTGTTTGGTATTTTTTGTCTCACACACACTGTCACACATATAAATAATATGTGCACTTAAAAGCAGTTTGTAACTCCATAACCAGCTGTGTTGAATGCCTAATGCGGCTTTCTGTGTGATCTGTGGCTCCTCCGATATTGATTCTGCCAAGTAATAATGTGTCTCAGGGAGCAATGAATAATAAGTATATGTAGGTACACACCCTCAGACACAAGGCCTTTCATGCATCTGTTATGCTTTATTAGAGTTTGTTTCTCTCCTTCCCTCTCTCGGACGCAATCACAGGAAGCGTTAGATATGTTTCCCGTCCGCTGCAGCCTCTGCTGTCGTTAGGAAACCTTCTCTGCCAGGGACACTTCTGCAGCGCCGGTTTGATAACAACAATTTGTCAAGTCCTTGTTTGTGCTGAATCGAAGGACCTGCTCAGATGGGGGAAGTATATAATTAAGGTTGATCACTGAAGCTTGTCTTTACATTATTTTTTTTAAATAAACACTCAAATGTTCGCACTTCAGCTCATCACAGGATTAATGTGAGAAACAATCTGCAACTTTTTATAGGAGAGGAGAAAAAAACACCTAACTATCCAAAACTTTTCAACGAACTCTTAAAACTCTGCTCTTTTTGTTGGAAGGGGGGGGGGGGGGGGGGGGGTGGGGGGGGGGTTCTCTTGGCTATGGGGATTTTGGAGCCATTGAAAAATGAATTAGGGGGGAAAAAGGTTTAAATAATTCACAGGAAATCCTTGGGCTTGAGTGGAGGCCTATAGTGTGGAAAGACACAAAGAGAGCGGCTACCCCCTGATTAGCCCGACTCGGACCTGACCAGCACCTTAATTCACGACACGGATCGAAGTGGTCGATACTTCGGCCCAGGAGGGAGGGAGGGAGGCAGGAGGGGGGTCATCAGTGTGTGCAGAGGTTGAACGTACACGTTCTGTTTGAAGCCACAGAGAGAGTGGAGACGCTAAATCATGCATGTGCTAACGTTAATTGGCTGTGTACAGCTCAGTGATGTGGGACTGAGAGACGGAGGGAGGAGAGGAGGAGGGGGGAGCTAGAAGTTGATGGTTGAAACGTGTGTGTGTGTGTGTGTGTGTGTGTGTGTGTGTGTGTGTGTGTGTGTGTGTGTGTGGTCTAAATGAACCTCTTGAATTCTGTCTGCAGCTTTAGACTTCCCAGGGAAAATGAAATGCTGGGAAGAAAAAAATCAGACCTCGAGGAAATCATGAATTTCTAGTAATTGATTCCCTCTATTGTTATTTTTGTGAATTCAAACGATTTGAGCAAATTTTCGTGGGAAAAAGAAGTAGGTGTGTGATTTAAAACTGAGTGACTGGGTTTATTTCAAGGCAACAGATCCATGTAGTCAGAGTTCCTTCTGTCATGGTGACCAGAGGAACCCAACTGAGAACATCCATCCATTATGACTGCACAACATACGACTAATACACCATCACTGCAATATCAATACCAGTGGGACCACAAGAAGCCACCGACGTTATATTTCAAGCACATATTGCAAGTAGATAATTGATTAGAGTAGAATTATCTTTAATAGAAGAGATAATTATAAACGTAGGGAAATCAAACCTAAAATCATTGAAACAAAGTTGTTTATTTGACCATTTAGAAAGGGAAAAGGAGAGTGTAACACCAGATATATGATTACATGTATTTTATTGATTTAACAATACATTTGTGCATTAATTATCAACAAGAAATGACAGTAGGACGAGTTTTGAAGTGTGCCTGTACTCACAGAGCAATATACTTAAAAGCAATAGTAGAAAGCTAGCTTTTTTTATCAATCAAAAAATTTATTTCATTCAGTAAAAAAACAAAACAAAAACTAAAATACACAAAACTGCTAATAAGCATAAAGAATGAAAAGGAACAGAAAGAAGAGGAAAACTCTTATTAATATCTGCCCCTTTAAAAAGAAAATAGTAATATTAAAAAAATAAAAACAAAATAGAATTAAAAAGAAAGGCTTTAAATGAAAATTAGTTTGTTTACTGTCCAAGCCCTTTCGGCAATTAATGTGTAAAAAACAAAAGCTGAATGTTTACCGCGGTTTACCCAGAACTCAAAAATTATCATTTATATATACATACTCATATATATGCATATACATACCCATACATCACACATACATAAATCAAACATAGCCCATTAAAGGTCTAAATCATTTCTTTATAAACTTTAAATATAAAGTCTTTTGTCTTCTTTTTAAACTTTATAATGTTTTGACATTTTTTCATGTCATCACTAATATTGTTCCATAACTGGACTCCTCTTGATGAAACACAATGTAACTTAGCATTAGTTCGTACGGCTGGCTTCATAAACATGTTTGTTCCTCTCAAAACAAAAGTACTCTCCCTGATTTGGAAAAGCTTTTGGATACTGCCCGGTAATTGTTGATTTTTTATTTTGAACATAAACTGAAGTATTTTGAAGTCAACTAGATCTTCAAATTTCAATATGTTTAATTTAATAAATAGAGCATTTGTTGGTTCTGTGTAAGATGATCTAGTAATAATTCTTATGGCCTTTTTTTGAAGAAGAAATATAGAATTGATTGTTGTCCTGTATGTACTCCCCCAGACTTCAACACAATAAGTCATGTATGGGAGAATGAAGGAGCTGTACAAGATGTATAATGATGATGTGATGAAGGCTAAATTGAGTTTGTTGTGGTCACCATTCAGGGTTCCTACTGGGCCATAGACACCAACCCTAAAGAAGATACGATACCCAGCAGGCCGAAGAAGAGACCGCGCTCTGGAGAACGGGTAAGCTCCAACAGACCTTATGTAACTGATCTTTTGTGGATTTTTTTAACTTCATAATTAAACAAGGGACTCAAGGATTTACATCAGGGAGGTGCGACTCAACAATCATGAATTCCATGTTTCACTGAATGTAATCCAAGTATCGCTCTTTGAGCAACAACCATCCATATATTTATTGTTATCTCCATGCCAGTAATCAGATAACACAACAATTCCATCACAAACAAGCATGCTTTCATAACATTGTGAGACATCCTGACTCTAGGCTGATTTTCTCTGGGACACTGTGACATTGACCAACCTGAACATTGATAAACATTTCTACAAGATCTGAAGCAAACTACATCTTATAATGTGTGATGATCGTGTGACTCCATCCTGTTGATTCTGAGTGCCCAGTCTGTCCTTGAAGGGTCAGAGGTGTTGCAAACTTCCTTTAGGTAAACTGAACTCTGCTATACCATGAAATGTTATCACATTTTTTATGCATGATACAAAATGTCCTAACTGTAAAACACATAATAAACCTTTCAGAAAAGATTGAAAACATTATTTGTCCCCTTTAATACCAGTTGCATTTTATATTGTTTGAAAGCTTGATTAGTCACTTTCTTTTTTACAAGGTATCACTTGTTGCCCCTTCCCTCAGTAGTCCGGAAAAACCAACACATATTGGCTGTTCTTTGTCAGTGGCCTCAGTATGTGGAAGATCCACACACAGTCACAACAGCTTGGCTTATGGTTTGGTCATCAGTCAGGTCACATTTTGCTCTGTAACTCTAGCACTTACAGCAAGCCCAAGCTGATACCACAACCACAGTTGGTTTGAGGTCTGGACTCATGGCAGGTCACTCCATCCTCTCCTTTCTCAAATTCTGGAGGTGCTCCGTGATGATTCTGGAGAAACGGGATGACCACCACTTCCAGATGTCACGTAATCATCTGCTTGTCTTCTCTTCATGTGCTTTCTTTGTCTGGTTGGTGATTTTTGCTTCAAATAATGAAAAATGTGTGTTGTGTTTAGGTGTTAAAGTTTGTCTGCACATTTTATAAGATGTTGTGCTTTGTTGGGGGTTTGTCCTCTTGTCGCCAAACCACTTTGTAATTGTAGTTGCTTCCATTTTCTCTCAGTCTTGATGTGTCGTTGTGCACGCTAGGGAGTTGAAATGTGTCATTCTGTTATATCAAACAAAGGGTTATGCTGGCATTGGAATATGTACTGGATGCTAGAATTGTTAAGATTTTTTATTATAGAGAAAAACAGGTTGGTTGGCCATCATGCTGCAGTTGCAATAAGATGCACTTGAATATACAGCTTAAAGTGTATTTTATTGCTTCAGGATATTCTGTATCTATTGTATATTATAACAGTGATTGTGTGCTGTGCAGAATCGTCATGTGTAGTCACAGATTGAGGTCTGAAGCACTTGAGTAGACCTTGTGTAGCTTCTTGTTTGCAAACATGTCACCGTATGAGCAACACGGTGAACGAGCAGTTGTCTTCCACGACAGAAAACGATTTTTTGAGCAATTATTAAAATTTTAAGTCCTCAAAAATAGCATGGTTATCCTCGCTGAAGGCGCTTTCACTAATATTGACTCACTTGTTGCTATAGTTCATAGCAAAAATGGAAAAAAAAATACCTGTATCCTAAAGAAATACCTCATCATTAACATGTTTTTAATAATAGAATCAAAGCTTTAAGGGTTCTAATTAAACAATATACCACGTATATACCTACCTGTGTTAACCGCAGGCTCCCGGGTGGCATTTTGAAAAGCTGTGGTGAAAAGTAGAAATAAGCTACAGGATAGATGTGAGAACACAGAAGCAGGAACGAAGATTGAGTTTGAAATATTGATTGACAGCAGCGGTGGCTATAAATACATGTAACCCTGCATCAGCTCGGCAGAATGCAGCTGGTGTTCAGTCATTAACCTGCAAATCTGAATACAAAAGCAGTGCAGAGTTTGCTCCGTGAGCCTTGTGCCACCCTTATCCTCAATCATCTCTGTTGTTTTGGTTCTGTCTGTCTACATGCATATCCTGCATGTACTTTCCGTTTCCTCTGTACTCAATTACCACACTCATAGCTAGTTAGACTTATTGACAAAAAAACTGCATTATTACCAACTTGTCAGTTTGAGAATTTAGCACTTTAAAAAGATGAAATTGCTTTGTGATGATTATTCCAGCTGAGTTTAAATGAACTGTGCTCCCAGTTTGACAAGTACGTACTAATCATACACTGCTATGTGAGGGACTAATGAAAGTGTCTGTTTTTGTTCATGGATTTTAAAGATCGTCTGAACTCCAAAATGTGACGCTTTGTTCTACGTTGTTTAATGTCGGCGTTTTTTTCCCCAAACTTAACAAATCAGCAACCATACACTTACTTTAAATTCACAATTTAAAGGCAGTCATTTTTTTTTAGTTTGAGGTATATTGTTGGTTAAAATCAATGGTTGAGATCGTTTTGCTCTGACAGCTGCAAAAATGAATGAAAAACTCACAGGAATTTTTTTTTCATGTCCAAAGTTAACATCAAAAGTTTCATCAGAAAATTAACATTTAATCAGGGTGGATGCATTTTGGAATCAAGTTCTATGGATGGTTAAAGTAGATGAAAAGATTCTTGGCAGTCTTTATGAGCGTACGTCATCCAGAATAAAACTCCAACAGTCATAGTTTGTTTGAAGGTGCATTTAAAAAGGCTGCATTTAAAAATGTTGACTTTTTGAGAAAATCTTTGGATATTAAGATCCCTCTTTATTTTTTATTTACGTTTTCTCAACCATTTTTGTCTAGATGGTCATTGCAGTGTTCAAACTTATCTTTTGTGTATTTGTAGCTCTTTTGGTTTCTTTGAATCACCAGAGTGTTCTGGTTTATATTTGCATGAACCAGATATCAGTTTGAGATATTACAAAGGCACTGTTAAATACATTTTATGTTGTTAGACAAAACATTATAAACAACTTGAGTAACTTTGTAATAAATAAAGCACATTTTGCCCAGGTAGATGTTTTTGACTTTTTCACAGTGGTGCAGGTATCAGTATTAAGCAATTAGTAAAGTTTGAACAAAGTGCCTAAATTATTCACCATTTCATGATGTCAATAATCAATAAAAGTCCATCAGCCCTTTTGTCAGCTACACAATGGATGCATGTGTTACCGTTCTTTATAGTCGCTGTAGAATCTGTAGGCTGCACTGTTCTTGTCCCATCTCAGCATTAAAAAGTAACTTTTCTTAGTAAAAACACGTTTGTTTCAAGGTCTTCCTTAAACAATCGACACCACTCCCTGATCCAGCAAGTTATCTTTTCTTCCGAAAGTCATTCATTTAATAATTTGCTTGCTCTCCCGATAAACACTGAACCCACTTGAGAGTTTTCCATATGGGACAGGGCAGGTCTGCCAGAGTTTACTTGATGGGAATCACAATGAGCTGTGATGCATTAGAAGCATGTGGAGAAGCTAAACTCCAAATTAGATGTAGACGACTGAAAGTTTGTCTTTTAAATGCTTACTCGATAGTTGCGGTGTTTCCTGTATAACACTAAGAATGGTGTTTATTTTATTGGGATATTTTATCTTTTTTTAATTTTATAAATAATCCTGAGCAACATAATTTGGCTTCTTTGTCCACAACTTTTCCCAAAACAACCCTTTAATGTCAAATCGTAAACTGATTTCTACAAAATAATGACAATTAAATACAAATATGTAACTGTGATTAGGAGATTGCGTTAATGTTCACCCCCTGTAAAGTGACTGGCCTAATTAAACTGAGGTCCAGCCAGTTGGTGCTAGTAGTCTCACAGTTAGTGTAATGGAGATCACCTGAGTGAGTGACTGTCTTTCAAGTGATTGTCATATAAAGACACCTGTGTCTGGAAGGTCCATTCACTGGTTAATCAGTATTCTTGGCTCCCATTACAGCCTGAACACAAAGAGCTCCAAGCAAAGCAGAGAAAAGGTTATTGAAAAGTATCAGTCAGAGGGATGATACAGAACAATTTCTAAGGCACTGAGCATCCCCTGGAGTTCAGTTAAATCCATCATCAAGAAATAGAAGGAACATGGCACCATGGGTAAATCTGCCTAGATCAGGCCGTCCTCACAAACTGAGCGACTGCATAAAGACCAGTGAGAGAGACATCATTCATGTATTGATAATGCTGTAAATTCAAATGTGCAAATTTTACAGCCTTCATAAAAACCTGAATAACAGTCCTAAATGATAAACCAGTAAAGTTTACCACCACTCAAAACTGGAACTCTTGTTTTCCTGATGCATCATATTCTGATAGATTTCTGAAGAGCTTCATGTCACATCAAGTTGGCTTTAAAAAAGAAGTAGCTTCAAAAATGATTATATTACATGTACAGTAGAGCTGCAGCCATTCAGATGAACAGAGCCTTCAATAGACAGCTCCTCTCAGAAAGCACCATTTTATAACTGCAATGTATTATATATATTTATATCAAGGTCTCATGGACAAATGTTAAGTAAAAATAATTTCAGTTATGTTTGCTGATGAGTAGTATTAAAAAGGAGCAGCTGCACCTCTTTTTTGTGTGTGAAATTAGAGTAAATTAATAGTAAACCTCCTCTAAGTAATGTTTAGTAGGTTCAAATTCTGATATTTCACTGGGCTTCAATTTAAACTCCTGTGAGAAGTTCTATTGATGTAGAGAGGTGGACAGACTGGAACAGGTGAGGAACTGGAGCCCAGAACAGGAGGAGAACCCACAGGAAGCAGATAGTGACTGAAATAACTGTTGACTAATCAGGGGCAAAAAAAAAAAGAGACTAATTAGTCAACATTCAAACTAATAATTAGTTGGAGCCCTAATGTATAGTGCCTATGCATTTTCTTCTTTTGCCGTTAAAAAAAGAAAAGTGAAATGTTATTTTGAATGTTGGATACTGAGATATTTTTACTTTCTTAGCTGTTCACGGTAGATTATTTTCTCTAAAATTTGGAATGCTACAAAATATTAGACACGGTTGAAATACGAGGATGCTCTCTTATTTTGAAAGAAGCTTCAAGAAATAAATTAGTTCATGAACAAAGTGAACATGCACCCTGCAGAAAATGCCTAAGATGTAAAATATGAAGCCCTGATTTATTCACAAGTGTTGACGTCAAGTGAGTAGCTGATGCTAACTAGATAATCTAACATAACTTTATTTATTTCATTAAGATTTGTCTTAATGCCACAGTGTTAAATACGAAGGGGAAAAAACCTGCCGTTGTTCATCGCGGCCGTCTCTTTTCCTTTCATCCTCCATCTCTGCCACTGTTTGTTGCAACATGATCATTATCTTTCTGTTTGCCTGCCACTCGTTTCTCTCCCTCTCTGTCCATATTGCTGCTTTACCCTTCCCGTCTCCGGAGAGCTCAGGCAGGCGTGGAGCGGCAAAGTGCACAATCACCGCTCCTCATTGGAGGAAGACTCGAGGTAAAAGAGACAGAAAAGGGCTGCCTGGAGGAGTAGGAGGAAGTGTTAAAGAAAGGATGCAGAAACGAAGAGAAACAGACGTCAAGGTAGACGGGGCGTAGAGGGAAAAAGTCAAGCTGCGAGGAGAGAAAAAAGAAGCAAGAGGAGTTGGAGGAAGAGGAGGGAGGGAGGAGTGTTCTAGGCTTGTGTTCCAGTTAATTACCACAGAAGGCCCTGGGGCTGCAGTTAGACATATTTTCTTCACCAACAATTTTTTTTTTATTACAAACATTAATTAATTCAGAGCCTTGTCATCTCGTCTTACATGGATGGGCCCTTCGACCCCTTTTCTTATGCCTCACTTGCACCGCTGGCAGACACACTGTGGGCTGTCACATGGGCAAAGGGGAGGAAACGGGAGGTTTTAAATGTTAAGATTTATGGTAGTATTACTGTTAGAGGAAAAAAAACGATGGACTAAATATCTCCTAGTGTGCGTGTGTTGTTCTTGTTGCACCTGGCAGACAGAGAGAGTTAAAGCTGGCTGCGACGCTGAACGTCAGCTGCATTGTATTAATGTGTAGACCGTGTACATTTCGTCTCATAGCGGAGTCTGCGGCGCCTTCAGAATAATCACACCCTTTCATTTTATGTATGCCTCTCTATCTGCCTGTCACCACTCAATTATCCAACTATTCTTCCTCTCTCCCCTCTTTTTTCCACAAGCCTTTTTTACTGTCTTCACCTCTCTGTTGTCTTGCCTCTAAGTGCCGCCACCAGGGAACCGGCAACCCGTTTGTCTGGGAGTTTATCATAAATTAAAGATTTCATTGTTACCAACCAATCCTCTTACTCTAAGATGTTTGGGGAGGCACACATGCTGTCTCAAACCCTGAAAGAAGTCAGACAAGGGGGAAAACATATCTTGTTCATGTTTTTAAAAATTTCTTAGACGCCGATGTTGCCCCCTCATCAATCTTTGAATAGTTCCTCGCATCAAGTTAACCCCACTTTGGCTCTTGATGAGGACAGCTGAGGATGAAATGCAGCTGAATACATTTAAGGTGCGTGAATAATGCATGAGGAAGGCTTGATTCATCTTACCAAGTGCAAGTGATGTGCCCACTTTCCTGGCTGTTTTAAGTGTCCGGCAATTTACACGAAGCACGCTTCGACTTGTTCACACGGTTTTCAGCCGGAGGCTCGGTGGTGAATCAGGAGGCTCGCAGAGGAATCATGAACCTAAAGCACGCCGAAATTCCTTCATAACCTCTGTCACATTTAATTTCCCTCCTCGTCACCGAACTCCGCCGGATACTTCCAATCAGCCGAAGCTGGATTCCAAACGTTTGTGTGTTTAATTAACAGAAAAGGCTCACAGCATTCAGAAATCCTACTCGCTCTGCTGTACTTTGCTTTAATTCCACGGCTAATGATTTGGTCTCACGTAGCTTTCTTTAACAATTCACGGATTTACATCAATGTAGCTCATTCGTAGAGTTACAGTTATATCTTCAACTTGGATTTTTCCACAGATGTCAGGCAGTTGCAGCAGAATAAACTTCCACAAACAAGCACACAAACTTTGTCAAAGAGGATTCACAGATAATTAGGCACAAAAACTTTTGGGGGGCTAAAATAGAAAAGTGCACTGGAAAGTTTTGCTCAGGTTTTTCCTCACAAAATTGTGGCTACATTGAATACAGCTTTATTAATCCCTGTAAAGCATTATTCGTTGTAAATATTATATTTTAAAGCTATTACTAATTAAAAAGTCAGCTGATGGTAGAGAGATGTTATGTGTGTTTTTTTGTAGAGGTCATTTTGGACATCCTGTATTGGTTTTTATTGCAGCAGAGGTGAAGAATGAAAAAATGTTGACAATAATGTTATATGTAACCTTGTGTGATCTTTGACCCAAAGCTTGCTGTCAGGGGGGCACTGGCCCCTGCTTCAACATAACATCTAAGCACAAAATCTGTCAAATGTTTATGTGTTTGCTAAATTTGATGATCCGTGGCAGCCATCTTGAACGGTGTTATTGATGAGTTTCTTTTAAAAATGTCCCAAGATTCATGAGATATTTTACCACTGTGAACAACTGACAACATGCACAAACAAACATGTAAAACCATTATAAGAAATTTGTCCTGTCTGTCCCATTTCCAGGCATCAACCCCATACAGTCTGGAGTCGGAGTCTCTGAGGATGGACTGCATCATGTCCGGAGGGGCGTCCCCTACGCTGGCCATCAGTGCAGCAACTAACAAGGTAAGACACGTACTTCTAATATTTTTCCCTAAAATAGGCTGTAGTTGCTGGTTAGAAATAGTTTAGATCACAAAGTAGATTTAGTCATTTAGCAGAGCTAAAGAAAATGAAAACTGTCTTTTAATTAGAGTATAATTTTAGTGTTTGCTTCCCAACTGGCACAATCAGAGTCATTCAGGCAGGGAGCTTTTAAAAGGACAGAAAACACACAATAAGTGCAGACAGTGGGTTGTTGTGACTTTGGATCATGCTGACATGAGTTTAGATTGGCTCAATACAAACAAACCTTCAAAAAATAACTTTTTGAAAGGTTTGTGGATGATTCTGATGGATCGAAATAAACATTTCTGTCTGAAATATTACTTTCAAATACAGTAATCTGAAATGGATGAACCATAAATGGTTGATTTACATTACATACCATAACATAGCCTTAAAACTCTTCTATATATTACTCACGAAAGGCTGTTTTCTTGTTCTTTTTAAGTCCTTAATGGAAATCCATCCATCCATCCATTTTCTGTAGCCGCTTAGTCCTCCACAGAGGGTCGCGGGGCAGCTGGTGCCTATCTCCAGCGGTCAAGGGGCGAGAGGCGGGGGACACCCTGGACGGGTCGCCAGTCCATCGCAGGGCCACACAGAGACGAACGAGACAAACAACCACGCACCCACTCACACCTAAGGACAATTTACCAGCCCAATCAGCCTGACAGTCATGTCTTTGGACTGTGGGAGGAAACCGGAGTACCCGGAGGAAACCCACGCACGCACGGGGAGAACATGCAAACTCCACGCAGAGAGGCCGCAGAGCCGGGATGCGAACCCACGACCTCCTTGCTGCGAGGCAACAGTGCTAACCAACTGCGCCACCATGCAGCCCCTTAATGGAAATAGATTAGATAAATAAGTTCATTTTAGATGCTGTCCATTATGAATGACTTTTTTTCATGTCTGAGACCAAAGCTGCTGCTGTACTTTATGTCTTTACTTTCAACATTCAAACTACACAATAAAGCTGAGTGAGTCTATAAATATTGGGGTCAGAGATCAAATGCCGACTGGGACCTCTGATCCGGTCAGATCCGGTCCACACACGCAGTCACAATGTGTGTGACCCTTCTTGTGACCCAGACCAAAGAGATTTGTCCCACAGCAGCCACCATATCTCTGGGAGTGTTATGTGAAGAATTTGACAGTTTCCACTCTCATCTTCTTCTTTTTTAAACCTCAACTCCAGAATTTGCCAACGTGAAAAACACATAAATCAGCAGCAGCTCTTTCTTCTGAACAGATTCATGCAGGTGGACAGTCGGACACACAAACTGAAAATAGCGTTGTTTTTCAGCTCTTGTTTACCTTAAACCTGCAGCTTTACACCTGTTACTTCAGAACAAACTCCAACACGACTCGTTTTAGACATCACTCTACATTCTGCAACAATGATTCAGAGCATGGAGAGGAAGACCTTGATGATAATCATGCTGATGCCAACGTCAATGATATCCACCCACGTCCAGACAGGTGGTGTCCTGCAGGCGCAGCAGAGTGTCAGAGCTGCTTCTCCAACACATTTTGCTCACTGATATTCTGGTATCATTGGAAGATGTCTGTGAATTCTGAAAAAGAGATTCCTATAACTTTTTGCGGCTAAATGAACATAACAGGACACATTTTAAAAGAAAGATAATATAAATAATGTTCTCATTACTACAGTTTCACAGGAAAGAGAATAAAAGGTTCAGTCAGGAAAATGCTCATCTCTCAAAAATGCTTGTATTTTTTTCTCAGAACTAGAGTTTCCACGGGGGCAGAGCGCTGCCCCAGAGAGCTTTTACTGTTGTCTCACCCGAAGGCTATGTTTTCACATTTGTCTTTACAATTAAATGTAGCCTGGAGGTAATGCTGGCGCTCTGCCTCACAAGTGCTGACAGTCAGATGAAACAAGAGAAACGTGTTTCAACATCATTCTGATGCTTTAATCGCTTCCTGATGCGTCGAGACAGCGTACAGTAAAACAGCTCCTAATTCAGAAGACGTTCTCGGGGTTAGGAAGACGTGTAACGAAAATCATTGCATCCCAAATAGCTGGAGTGTGTTTTTAATGCAGCAGCTACCACTTTAATTTCTGTTTTTACTCATGAGCTGACCCTGAAGTTAATTGTACACACGAGTAAACCTGAGAGCTGTTCACCTCAGTCTGCATAAGAGCTGGAAAACACAGAATAGACCCAAAAAAAGAAGCAAATCTAGAATTGCTGCTATTGAAAGTTTTATTATATGGTGCATTGCTTTAAAGTGTGCATTCTCTATAAGAGCCATTATCGTCATGTCAACATGAAGCCTGTTTTTGTGTTCTGTGCGTGCAGGTAGCTCTGTATAACCCTGAAGCAGAAGGCAACGAGAGTCCTGGGAGTCTGGGCGGCAGCCTGAGCAACAGTCTTTCAGAGCAGAGTTTGGCGTCTGTCAACCTTAACAGCCTGAGCACGGCTGTAAGCAGCGGCAGCAGCGTGCACGGCTACACACCAGTAAGAGCTTGTCTTTGTTGTGGCTGTGAGTGCAATGATGTTGCAGAAGAATGTTCTGACTGTAGAGGGACGGTGGCCGACCTGACGCCACCACGGGGCGTAACTGGCCATAACCGGGCCAACACCTCCTCTCACCTGTTTGATTTTATCAGCTAGTAAATTTTAAACTACCAGCAGCGTGTGAACATTTTTCTGTGATCTCCTGATTCTGACATAATCCGGGTGATTCAGACACTCAGCGGGTGCTGAAGGTGTCTGCTGCACCCTTAGCAGCTGAGGAGGTGGGAACCAGCTAACAACACTGGATCTCCAGCTCTCTGCTCAATCCCTCGTCTTGTGTTTGATTTCAGATTAAAGGGATATTTTTACCATTTTGCAGCATGTTTCTGCTAAAAGTTACAAATAATAATATATGTTGTAGACAGCTTCCTGAATGGCTTCAGTTTGGAGAAATAGAGTTGACATCCATAAATGAGCAACTTTAAATTTCCATGGGGATTCATGTGATTATTTTATGAACAGGGGTCTGGAGGTTTGCTCATGGGTCTGACTCGGTGGTTTCTATCCAGGGTTTTCAGTGGTTCACCAGAAACACGTGGAGTAACAAACATAGACAAACAAACAAATAAATAAATAAGGGCTGAACTTTTGTCTCGCAGCAAGAAGGTTGCAGTCTCGTCTCCTGGCTGCAGCCTTTCAGTATGGAGTTTGTATGTTCTCCCTGTGCATGGTGATAGGGTTCCTCCCAGTACTCCAGTTTCCCCCCACTGCCCAAAAATATGCCTGTTAGGTTAACTGGTGACTCAGAATTGTCCCTAGCTGGGTGTGAATGATTGTATGCCACTACATGTGTCCCTGTAATATTCTGGTGACCTGTCCAGAGTGTCCCTCCTACCTGGTGACTGCTGGAGAGAGGCACCAGCTCCCCATGACCCATACTGAAACAAGTGGTTAGGGGACTGAATGAATGAATCAATAAATACATAAATAAATGTTTGAGAAGGTGACATAAAATGTGTAGACATTTCAGGTTGGTCATTTCTCATGAATTGAAGTTTGGAGCTGGATACAAACGGAAGTGCAGCCGTGCGTTTTGTGTGTGTGTTTTTTTTTTTTTTTTGTGTAACAGGAGATTCAGCAATGAGCAATTAGAAAATATTTGTTATTGTGGCAAAAATTAGCTTAAAATTCACTTTATTTGCACCATTTGCCTCCAGCATAGAAAATCTCTTCAATATTTTAAATCAGCTCTTTTCAAAGGGTTTTTAAAATTTATTCCAGCTGTTTTTAAACTGTTTTATTGTGCTTTTATATTGTTTTTATCTATTTATCTGCCTCTTTTTCAATGTTATACAAATGAATATAATTAACCTTTATTATGGTAAATGGCTTGTATTTATAGAGCGCTTTCTAGAGTGCTCTGCACTCCCCAAAGTGCTGTACAACACCAACAGTCATTCACACTCACATTCTCACACTGGTGGTGATGAACTACGTTGTAGCCTCAGCTGCCCTGGGGCACACTGACAGAGGGGGGGATGACATGGCCCTCCAGGTCCCTCTGACCTCCACCAGTAGGTAAGGTGGGTGAAGTGTCTTGCCCAAGGACACAACAACAAAGTAACCCAGCCGGAGCTGGGATCGAACCGTCAACCCTGCAGT
This sequence comes from Callopanchax toddi, assembly GCA_006937965.1. Taxonomy (NCBI): domain Eukaryota; kingdom Metazoa; phylum Chordata; class Actinopteri; order Cyprinodontiformes; family Nothobranchiidae; genus Callopanchax; species Callopanchax toddi. The sequence goes on from SSNR01000215.1 coordinate 452,872, forward strand.
GTCCAGACCGGCCACTCTACCAACTGAGCTACACGCCGCCCCATGTAATATCATGTATCATTGTTTGGTTTACCCGACAAATTTTATTTTAGTTATTAACTTTTTATTTATTTGCACTGAGTAAATTATGTAAACTTTGCACTTTTGGTTAGTTGAAACTAATAAACATTACATTTTGTTTTGATGCGTTTAACAGGGGGTATCATTCAATAACAAATAAATTCACTATTTTCTAACACAATTGGCTGGAAAGCTTCAGTGATTCAGTAAGCTTAATTTGACCATAACAACTGTTTTGATTACATGGTTATTTATGCAGAAATATAAAGAAATTCCAGGCCAACTATCAGGATGTTGGGTTTTTATGGTAGTTTGAGTTCGTTTAGCTTTGCTTCCTCTAGTTACACCTTTCCTCAGCTCCCCTTTGGTTTTCACTCCAGACTCATCAGTTTTCTTTTTGTCTGGTGTTTTACAACATTTTGCACTTCTTCTCTGCCTCCAGTCTGGATCTTGGTCCATTTATAACCAACAAAGTTGACACAAACTTAACTTCTGTCTGGACGTATCAGAAGTAAATAACTGCATTGCAAAACGTATAGCGATGGGAAGGTTTATATAATGTTGAATGAACTGCTGTGATATTTAGGAGATCAAAGTTGTTTTAGGATTGGTATTCACTCAGACTAGCTGTTAGCTGTAGTCCTGTTGGACAAAAACTCTAAACAGAAGCCATTCAGGATGCTAACTGCAGAGATTATTAGATGATTGCACTGCTGTTGATTATTTAAGATGAATATTTATTTTATTTTATTATAATTTCACACTGAAACAAGTTTCAAAATGGTCATAATATCCCTTTAAAGCCAAATGAATTTCCAAAACACCTTTATTAACTTTAAAAATGTAGCTTTTTAAAAACATATAGCAGATAAAAACTTTCTGAAAGTCTTAAATTCCAACTATACTAACTTTTAGCAAGTTCCCAGAAGTTTATATCTGCAGTTCCTCCACACTAAAACTTCTCCACAGAAACGAGAGCCGTCCCCATTCTCTACAGTCATGTATAATGTAATCATAATATTTATGCTTTCAATGGATAATGTGTAGGAGCAAGATGGTACTTAATATTTTCCTCCATTCTTTCACTTCGTGCTGCAGCATCGCCAGTAGATTTTCTATTTTGTTCCGTTAAAGCAAATAGAATCCAATCTGAAAGGCCAGTCTCTGTTCACACACACCTGGCTCTTTGTTGTTTTTGTCCTGTAACAGCTGCTCACTGGTTTTTTCACTATCAATCACATTTCTCTGGTTACCTCCCACCTGCATTAGCAAAGGTCAGTGCAATCTCGTCTCGTTAACCTCTCGTTTCTGGAGGCCATCTTTTGTTTTCCTCCTGCCTTCATCACCTCGGCCATCCCCCGTCCTCCTCCTCCTCCTCCATCCTTTCTTCTCTGGTCGAGTCCAGTGGGATCAGGGTTAGTTCTGACTCATTACCTGGTGCAGGTGATCTCCTCCTGACTGACAGTGATTACTGGTGGCACCGCTGGCACAGAGCTCAAAGACACCAGGAGAGTTTATGGAGAGGCTCCCATTATTGGGTGCAGCTAGATGTGTGGGTGATGCATCATGGTAAGTTGGCTTATATTGGCAGAGGCACACTGATCACAGCAAATTGCTTGTGCTCACCGGGTGGATGGTGAAGGAGGATGACAGCTGGGATGAGATGATTGAGGATGGAGGATGACGAGCTGCAGTCACAAAATGAGGGAGAAATTTGAAGCACGGTGTTTTTGTTTTTGTGTGTTTATATGGAAAGAATTGAGTCGGTTTTTATTTTTATTTCTTGGAACTGAATTGGGATTAATCGTTATCCTGATAAGATGAATAAATATTAATATTTATAATCGATACTCAATTTAATTTGCAAGAAGCAGTTACATGTTTTGTAAGACTTTTAATTAGAATAATGTTTTCTGACATTTTATATTTTTATTTTGCACATTATCTCTCCTAGTTAAAACATTTTTGAATCCTGATTTGATGAATACAAGAAGTTGTGATCTGGTTTGATTTAGAAGTTTAGTTACAACAACAGTGAACGATTTCTCAGTAAACATACAGGGCTGTGAAAAAGTACCTACATATTTCTTCTGTTTTTGCAGACCAAACCATTCTGGCCCTATGTGAAAAAGTAATGGCTCTGTTTGTTGAATCATGAATTTACTGTGATTAACCGCAATATTTGTAAAGCTGAGTTCAGTTCCACCAGCAACACCTGATTACTGATTACCTGATTACCTGTTGTTACGGCCTGGCTCAAATAAGAAAGACACACCATGTAAAAGATTTTCAAAAATATCATTTATTAAAGCTGACCTAAAACTAATTGTGGTTGACCTGTAAAACAAGCAAAGAGCTAAAAAACAAACAAACAAGCAAACCCAACACAAACTGAAATGTGACAGCGTACCTGAGGAGGAGAGCAGAGATGGGGCTGAGTGATTTTTCATTAATCCTGTAAAGGGTCATATAAGCACATACTGGCTCAAGGAAAACATTTAAATACATGAAAATGTTGCAAAGTATACCTTTAAGATCTTGATAATAAAGATCGTACTACATTTTAAAAGCTAATGACTTTCCATTTTCCTGTTGGAGTCAAAGAAGTAAATAAGTCCAGTTTGATTTAATTCTGACCCCATTAGGATTAACCTGCTCTGGAGGACTGAGAGCCTTCAGGGTCAAACTTTGAGACTGAAAATTACAATGTTGTAAAATATAAAATACACAAAATACTTTGTTGGACAGTTGGGACAATTTGTGTAAAATGGACAGATTTAAAATTCTAATTTTTAACTTCTCCTTCACCAGTTTATTTACAGGTCTAATCTTGTAAATGACTCACACTGTTATTTCTTCCACTCAAAGAAATGATGTAATCATACTCATATCCTTCTCCTTTTTTGACATCATCATCACCAACACCATGTATTTATTTATTTATTTATTTTGAGAATTGAGCTTCCTTTTATTAGACATCAGTATAAAGATTTCATACATTTTTAAACATGACATTTGATCATTATAAGTATTGATACATCTAGAGAATACCCTTCTTTTTTTTAAACTTTGGACTCCATATAAGGGTGCCCAAATATTTATGATCATGGAAAACTGAGTAGTTTTGGGGCTAAATGTCAGCCATTACTGTCCACAGACACCTCATTAATACCACTATAGTTTTGAGGATCTTGTAATGTTTTTTTTTTTTTTTTTTTAAATGTTCATTTGTGAAAACACTGACATATAAAACAACAAACAAACAGCAAATCATATGAAAGCCCAGACTCCACAGATGTTAGCCATATACCGTATGTTTCATCACCCTATAGGTGCAAAATAACAGGTCGATTTGCTGTAAAGTTTCAAAAAAGGTGTCAATGATGCAAATTGACCAAAGGGTTCCCATGATGATGACCTGTGTGAACACCTGATGAATGACAGCTCATCAATTAGCTGCCGAGCAGACAGCCGCTTCTCATTTCCTCCTGGTTTTACTCTGATGTCATGCTTTTTAAAAAAATATATATTTATATACACCATTTATATATCGTGTATCTATTTTATATGGAAAAATACAAATAACTTCATTTTAGTTCTCTATTCTCATCCTATTAACCTTTAAATCTGCATTTTCTTATTTATTTTTCACATTCACACTTTAATATATATATATATAAATATAAAATGTTATCAATAAATACTCTGGATCTCATGTTCTGTTATGATTTTTCAGATTTCTTGTAAATCACTTGAACGCTGCTTTTTTAGAAACAAATCATTCTCTTATAGATCAGTATGCATTTATGTAGTGCGTGTGTGTTTAGAGGAGTGATTCTGAAAGTCTTCTTATTCTTTTACGATGCTTTTTTATTGTAATAATGCAAACGCTGAACATGACACAAACATGAACCGATATGACAGACATGGACATGAGCATAGGAGTGGTGGTGTGTATTTGAGTGTGTATGACTTTAAAGTACCATAAATATTAAAGCAAGAGAAAAAAACAACATGAAATAGATGAATTAAATAATAATGACTGTAAATTAAAGATATAAGCAAGTAAATGTCTTAATAATCTTCTAAATAATTAAATATACCGGTAATACACAAAGTCTGAATAATTAAACTCTGTGAATTTAATGGGCACCTATAAATTCTGGCCCCTAAATATTGCATTACAGATTTTAAACTCAGCATGATTAAACATTAATGGAGCTTTTTGTCTATAATATTGCTTTGACACTTTTTCTTCTTCTCTGATTTAAGGTGAGCAGCCATTCAGAGCCTTCGTCCCAGTCTCTGAGCCTCCAACAGCCCGCCCAGCCTCCCCCGCAGCCCCAGTATGGGTTACCCGTCCCGGAGTCGCGGGACAAGCAGCTGTGTTTCTCAGACTTCGAGGACCTCAGTGCTTCTTTCCGCAGCCTCTACAAGTGCGTCTTCGAGCAGTCCTTTTCGCAGCAAGGTGGGTGTCAGCCCTCGGCCTGGAGGAGCGTCTGTCAGAGCAGAAAAACAATCGTAAACCTCCGTCAGGCTCTTTGCGCACAATTAACTGGCACGCCTAAGCTCAGGTTGAAATCCAGACAACTTAACACGGCTTTCATTTCAGCATTAACCTCCACCGAAAGCTTCTCCGGCTCTGTTGTAGTTAAATAAACAAACAATCTGTTGTTCCGCATATCTGCATTTTACGGCTCGCACAGTCAAATGAGTAAAGGCAATTAAGAGTAAGAACTCAACAGGAGAAAAACACATCTTTAGCAGAGCAGAGAAAGGAGTTCTGCAGCTTTGATAGCAGCTAATTAGATTGGTTCTAAACTTCGTGAAGCATCTCTCTAATTGCTTCCTGAAGCTTTCAGGTCACCAAGCCTCCTCCCTCTTGGACCCCCTCCTCCCACCACCATCCCACCACCCCCTTGTATTACCTTGTTCCTTTCACTTTATTCTACACACACACACACACACACACATCTATGAATTTGTAACTGAGGAGATTGGTGCGCTCCGTTGAGCTCTGCTGCTTGGATTCACCGTCTGACAAGGTCGCCTTCAGTTTCTGGTCAGAAATCACACGCAGAAAAAAACGAGTCAATGAGACGACGGGCAGAATAAAAAACGAGTTATAATGCACAGATCTGGGAGGAGAATGACACAAGATATTTGATTACACGTCATAGGAAGGCATTGTTGTGTTTGATGCTTTAAAATACATAAAGCTAGCAGGTTTTTCATCAGTTTTTATGAAACCACTGTGATTCTTAAAACCACACAGCAACCTGTAGGCAGCTCAGGTGGTCGAGACCAAAATAAGAATAACAAATTGCATCAATTAATTATGAGTTCAGTAAAGTTGCAAATTCTGGTGAGAAAATAAATCAATTTGTTTTTTTACCTTAAAAACTGATAGAAGCAAAGCAAATGTTTACTAGAAGAAAAAAAAAACACATTTCCAGTAAAACAGAGCTAAGAACCATTTACAGAAATAGTTGAACAGACATGTCCTTTAAACACGTTTTAACGGGTGTACTGACTCCATGTTGTCAGCAGTGAAGGTTTACTCACTGGGACCGTGTAGTTATGGTTCGTTTATCTTAAATAAGTCTTTACATCACTTCTCAGGATTCTTTTCTTCAAGAGAGAAGTGAGAAATGGCAGATGAAAGAACAGACAGACGTTTAATAAAAGGCTGTAAGAATAAATGATCTGGCAGAGAGGAGTATCGTTCCTGAAGGAGGTCCCTGGAGCTCTGTGTACTGGATCGGTTTGTATTTGATGTAAAAGAGCATCAAAGGTTTTATTTAGAAGGTTTACTAAGGAAAACTGTTTAGTAGCAAGCATTTGTTTTATTGTAGTTGTAACACATTTGGTAGAGTCTCAGATGAGAAGATTTAATATCATTACCACTCATTAATGTAAATCAAATTCTTACTCTATAATTATTCAACATTAACATTTTGGAGCAAATAAATATTTAAATGTGCCAGGTTTTTCTTTTCCTTTCTATTTTTTTAAAACATTTTATTCAGGTTGGTGTTCTTCTGTTTGAGTTAAAGATGGCTCAGCTCAGCACATCGGGCGTTGGACAGTTGATTGACTTTGATCCACTGCCATCATTAAAAGAATCTGAGTTTCTTTGTCTAGATTTTATTGGTGCGATGAGTCGTTAGCTGTTTATGTAACCCTCCTCCTTTCTCATCCGAGCTTCGGACCAGTACCAAAGACGGCAGCAATACGCCTTGAGAAACAGGAAATGTACAATAAGATAAAAAATAAACAGAAAGAAACAGGAGTCAGTGTTTGTGAGTGAAGTTTAGAAATCACCTGATTGGATTTTTAATCTAGAAAATCCAAACATATATCATCACTATGAGCTAAATAGGAGAAAACAAAGCTCCAGAAGGCTGAAGAAGATCAGTGATCGACTGTAGATGAATGAATGAAAGTTAGATTCAGTGATTAATCACAAATTGGAACTGGACAAGAAGATGATGCTGGAAACTCCAGTTTGGTTCTGGGCCAGTCAACATAATAGGTCACTTTTCAAAATGTTTCTGCATCGTGTCTCAGAGCATAAGGTGTATGCTGAATCTCGTATAATGATTGGATAATGAAGAAGGAAGTTCTACAAAGAGCAGACGTCTGTTTGCGAGGCACATCCTTCACCTATCTCCTCAACGCCTAGCTTAAGTTGGCATGACGTGGTTTCTACTTGTTGGAAACTGCAGACAGGATGACTGAAGTCCACCCAGAGCAGGACTTTCATTGATGACTGCAAAGCTGATGTCAAAATGTTATCATTTTACGTACGCCTACAGCTGGTTTTGTCTGGGAGTGTTGCAATCAAAAGTGTTACAATCAAAAGTGTTACAACAGTTAGGGTGCAAATACTTTTTCACATAGGTCCATGTTGATTCGGATAGCTTTTTTCCATTTTAACAAATGAAAACCTCATTAGAAACCTACATTTTTTATTTACTCAGGTTATCAATGTCTGATACTGAAATTTCCTGGCTGATATGAAACATTTAAGTGTGACGAGTCAAGTAGAGGCTAAAGTGAAATTGTCTTAGTGTAAGCTTGCAATCATGTTGCCTCTTTGTTTTTAAGGTTTTTGTGGTTTTTACAGGTCTGATGAGCATGCCGAGCGACTCCAGTCAGCAGGCCCGGACCGCCTGCTCCTACCAGCACTCTCCTGGTGCAGGTAGCAGCAGCGGCCACCACCACGGCCAGGCGTCGCACCACGCTCACCACCCGCACCTGTCCCCTCACCGGCACCAGGTGCACGGTCAGCACCAGCAGCACCCCGCTCTGACCCACCAGAGCCACGCAGTGCAGACAGGTGAGATCAAGACCAGCAGCTCCTGTTTCATATTGTTTTCTAGTATCCAGTTACAAGAATGTTAAAGAATGTGTGAGATTATCACGTCTGACTCTAGCTTTATCTGATTAAGATTATATCGAGCAAAACATTACAAAAATATTCCGTAAAAAGATCAAATAAAATGTAGATTTCAACATTTGAGAGTACAATTTAACTGCAAATATAAATTCATCTCAGTGCAAATGAATTTAAATGTGCTACAGTTGACATTTGGCACAAAAACAGAGCTTTATTTAGAAGCTGAGTGATGTCATCAGCGATGTGGGCATCTCCTTGGTTATAACAGATTAGAGAAGATACCGCGTGGCGTGAGACAAGTCATGTACAGTGATGTGAAAAAGTTTAAACACCCAGTTCATTTGACTATGAAATCAAAACAACTGCAAGGACTTGTTGGAAAAAGTTACCTCAGTATTTGTCTTAAACGTTGTTCTAAATAAAAAAAAATTGAAATAAACAATAGCAGGAATGTCTTTTATTGTTTCTGTATGACTAGTTTTTAATATTTTTTTTATTTAGGAAAACACACAGTTGTAATAATGCTGTTGAATGTTGCGATAGCTGTGATTTATTGCCGTTCTTTGCGATAGTTCTTGATGCATTGTGCAGCTCTAATTTGAAATATGAAAACTAAGCTATTAGACTACCTCCTTAATATGATCCTTTTCTTTGAAAATCAAATCTGATCTTCCTTGATATTTATAAATGTCAGTAGTTTCTATAGGGTCTGTTCATTTCATCACTGATATTTATCCTTAATAGCCAGTGTTTCAGAATTCATTCTTTCCATCAAAGTTATAATTACAGTATTTTAATTCAAGCACAAAGCACCAACCATAAATGACATATCTGCTCATAGATTTTAGTCACCTCCGGTGATAATACGTGAATGTGTTCACTGTGAACACAGATGATTGACGGCTGCAGTTTTGTGGTGTTTTATTTATGTAAAGGACCCCCAGTGTTCAACCTGGGAACGCTCCACTCTCAGCTTACTGTTGTGGTAAAATCACAGAGTTTGTGTGAGTCTGATGTGCTGAACGGTGACAGAACACAAACCACGGAGCTCGGTTACTGTTCACGTCATCATGAACAAAACAGCATAAAATAAACACCGCACTCATGTTGTTTTGTAAAGTTTCTAATCTGAAGCCACACTTTGAATAAATCATTAAGAAAAGACGAACTTAGACTTTTACAGAGGCCTCAGTGCTCATTAAACCTGATTAAAGGTGTAATTGATTTGACTGGTTTGTCTGATTCTGATGTAAAAACACCTAAATTGTAGTTTTCATCTCAGTGATGCAGTGCGGTTCTACATCTGCTGATTCCCATAGCCTCATCTTTGTGAAGAGAATCCACCAGCACATAAACATGTCTCTGTGCTGAATTATTACGTTCGTATAACGTTCTTTTCCCCATAAGGTCCCAGATACTTAATACCGAGGGTCTGGGTTAATATAAATCTTCACCAAAGGATTTTCCTGCTCATATTTACAGTCAGTGTCTTTTTTTTTTCTTTATTCTTTGCATCACTGCAACCAAGCTCAGGAAAAACACTGTTCAGAGTATTTATGTATGCCGTATTGGTCTTAAACAAGATTAAATGTAATGAAAACAACCCTTTTTTGTGACTTAAAGCTTGAAAAAGGATGTCCTTTATTCCTTTTTTCCTTTTTTTTTTTTGCTCAGATGCAGATCTGTTGCTGGAAATGTCTTGTGTGAACTCATACCACCTTGTGGTTGTTTGTAATATAGACTGATAATTTTAAATTCTGTTGAATAACCTGTTTTAGATGGAGAGTTAAGACCTGAGTTTTGAGTAACAGTAACCTGAATGAAAGGGTTTGCTAACATCATTTTAGGGTCAAAACAATAAAATCAGCTGTTAAAAATCAGTCAAAAATATTCTTAGTAACTTTTGAACCCCAACTTTTTTTTTTTTACCCTCAAATAAAATTATTTTAAAAATCAGTTCAAGTTTTCAAAACACATACTAATACTGGATTTGAAGATGCTGCATCAAGTTTTAAAAGTTGTTTGGCATTGTTTATTTTTTCATTACATAAAAAGACACGTTATTCCAAAAGGTAGAAATCACTTTACGCACATTGTATTCAATCAAAACGTTACTTTTTCTGCCATTTTTAATATGTTTGAATTTAAAGAAATGAACAGTTTTTAATGGTTTAACTTGACGACCTGTGAAAACAAAACAATAATGAGTCAAAGATATGAACAAAAAGATGAAAATGAGAAAACTCAAAGCAAAAGGTTAAACAAACGGAAATCATTTTTGCATCTTTGTGTTTTTAATAGTACAAATAAGCGGTAAGTAAATGTACTTTTGGTAAGGCATTTCATTAAAAAGACAGTTGCATTAAAATCCATTCAGGTTACATATAATGCGACATTGCGTATGTTTGTATGCAGCATGTGTACATCTCTTCCATTTGGGTAACATTTTAACGTGCTGCTGAAAACCTTAATTTGAAGCTCTTCCTTGCCTTCAGGGGAAAATTCCTCCCATTACTGCCCTTAAGCCTGTCGAGTGTGCATTTACAAGCAATTTGTCATTGAAATGCTTCACCATTTGATCTGTGAAGCTGTTTTGATGATTAAATTAATATTTTGTGGTAAAAAGTACACTCCTAAGTGCGCTGTTATCTCTAAACTCTCGTCTTGAGGGTTGAGCGTCTTTCATGCTGTGCTGTATCCTTCAGGAATGTCGTTAAACGTCTAAAAATGTGTTTTCTGTGTGTCAGGCATGTCGTCCGACTGGTACCCCAACCTGGACTGGCTGAAGGAGAGCTGCCGCATTGCTACCAGCTACAACTGGGCTGACGTGGACCTCTCCCCGTTTCAAGGTTACACACACACACCTGCTTCCATCACTGTGAGCGTCTGACATGATAAAGCTGCATTCTCTCATTTTAATCATTTTTTTCTAATTGTGATCAGTTCCTGTGATTAAATCAGTTTGATTCCAGCTCACCTTTGTGATAACACCCAGTGCTGTTACTGTACTCGTCTAATAAAAGGCTTTCTGTGGCTCACTCACACTCCCTCAGTTGTATGATGTGAATAATCCAATTAGGTCTCGACTCACTAACGGCCCATTATCACGGTCAGCGCACAAATCCGGCTGATGAAGAAGGCTGGTCTGAAAACACACAGCCTGCTGCCGCCTCTCTGGACCGTCCTCTGTCTGTTTCTCACCTCCAAACGGCGGGGACAGGACCTTTAGTCTCCACCAAACACAAAGAGGATGAATCAGGCTGCTTCCTGTGTGTGTTTTGGGTGTTAAGCTGTAAGGTGTAGACATGTCAACATGCTGGCTGTCAGGTTTGATACTCAGTTATTTAACTGTCACAGTCAGATGACTTTGCTTCTAGTCTAAAATAAATTAAATTGTTTTGTTAAATGGAGGCAAACTTCCGACTCTCTGCTGCAGCATTTAAATGAAGATATTTTCTGTTTGTCTCAGTCCTCCGCTGTTCTGTTGGTACATTCAACATCACGTGATGATGCCTTTCCATCAACTTAAATAGAAACTAGATGTCTGAATGCATCCTGGAACAAGAGGAGGCTGACATCCCTCTTTTCTACTGATGTACAAATCACAGAAGAAACGGTGATGACTGAACCGCTGATGCATGATCCCAGTCACCACCGTGAGTTTAAATGGAAAAAAGTGTGGTTGAGCTTTACGTCCAGACTGACAGAATCTGAACCTGTCTGTGAGAAAAATCCATGAGTATTTAACTAAGTACTGAACAAAGAACTAGTTAGTTTTTTTTACTTTTTAGGTTTTTGGGCCTATATTAGTCTTTATATTAGAACAACAACACAAACAAATCTTTATTGTAGCTGTAGTGCACACAGAAATTAAACTGTCTAGATTTTATTGTTCTAAATATCATGAATTTTTGAGCTACATAAAGATGATGAGATCACCTAGTGAGCGACTGTAACAACCCGACCATGTTTCTCTTTATTTCTTTTAAATCAGGTTTAAAGGAGAGCATGAGACAAGCTGAGCTCAACAACTGGACCCTGGATGCGTCTCAGATGGCCGACCTGTGTTCCTCCATCAACCAGTTCTTCACAGCCACGGGGGTCATCCCCCCTCAGGGCGCGGCCCACCCTCAGCCTCAGGTCCAACATGCAGCGGCACCGTCAGCGCCGCAGCGCCCCGCTCAGCCGCACGGAGCCATGCACCCGAAACCTGGCCTCCTCAATCAGCACGGGCAGCACAACCAACACATCGGCACGGGTCAGTCGGCCCATGTAGCTCAGATTTTTCCTTTTGCAGAAAAGAGGCAAAGAACAGAGCACCTATGGGAAGAAAATGGTCAAATATAAATTGTTTTAAATCTGAATGTTTTGTTTTATGTCAACTAAAACATTTTTTACCTCAGTCGTGTGTAGCTGAACAGATAGATCTTGTCCTCCTTATAAAAACAAGAATTTCATCTTGAAATCTTGCAGACAACATGTTTGCAGCCAGTTATAGCCGCTACTCTTCATTGTGACGATATCGAGCTCAGGCCTTGAAGCTGAATTATTTCCCGTTAGCGCAATATGTTATTGTGATCCTTTTATATGTTTCCAAAAGCATTATGGATGTTGCCAGTTTCAAGGCCACTCTGCTGAGGATGTGAGAACGAGGGGGAGGTTTCCTCACCTCTGAACGACAGGAGATTCTGTACTCCTTAACTGTATAAGATGGCAGCATGAAGTGTGTGTGTGTGTGTGTGTGTGTGTGTGTGTGTGTGTGTGTGTGTGTGTGTGTGTGTGTGTGTGTGTGTGTGTGTGTGTGTGTGTGTGTGTGTGTGTGTGTGAAATACATGATAACAGTTTGTGTTCTGCAAAGACAAACGTGTGAAAGTCGGGATACTAATCCGACAGTTATTCACTGCCCTTTTCTCTGTTCTCTCACAGGGAACATGTACATGGACTCTAGACAGAACATTTCTCCTCTGATGGGTCCACCGGGGTATCCTCACATGCCTCCGATGAGCAGCACGGCGCCCAACATGACAGGTGACTCCTCTGTCGGGTCAGAACAAGGTGGCAAAGTGCATGAAAATGTAGTGATGTGTCATGTAAAGCTGACCCATTTTCACAAGCATGTTAATGACTCTGACACACAAATGACTCTTAAATGTACTTTTTTTCTTGCTTTGACAAATGAAAAAAAAAAAAAACAGGTCAGTCCCTTGAAAATAGAGCATTAACCACAGCTTAAAAGGTAATAAATGCTTAGAAAAAAGGTCAAGATTTAGCATCAGGGAAGGTCTGATAATGAACCTTTCTCGTGGAGCAACAAGTGGAAACCATCACCACTAAAACTCCAACATTTAAAAAGAACAACAGTAAGAATGCAAAACCAACCACAGACACAACAGTAAGTATTTAAAAATAACCGACTTATTTTTCTGCACAGGTCATCACAACCAGCTGAACCATCAGCAGCAGCACGCTCTGCCTCCGGGACACTTTGAGGTGAGACGCATGCTTGCTGCTGACGACATCCAGGACGATTTTGACTGGGACTCCATCGTCTAAACCGAGAAAATGACCTGAGATGAGAAGCAGAAACGACGTGGGACGAGGAGGTGGCCGACCTGCTCCGTTAGAAACGGATGACAATCCAACAGAAAACTAATGGAAAGTAACTTTTGAAGTGATGGACTTCGTTTTTTTTCTAACACAAGTCGCTGATAAGTCTAAAGACAATCATTCTAAAAGTAAAGGACAGACTTTTTATGTTGTGTGGGTCAAAAGGGAAACACGATGTTAGAAGAGTCGCCAAAGTGTTGTCAGATCTTCTGTGAATTTCTTTTGATCTTAAACGTGTTTCCTGCTGCAGCTTGCGTCCTGTGTCTGCAAAGTTTTCCTACCTGTGAGAAGAGAAATGAGCAGAAGAAAACTCTAAACTCCCTGCAGAAAAAATACCCCACGTTTCTTACACGCACTCCAAGCATGTCCAGAAATTTCAGCTTCTTAATTTCTTCACCCTTTTTGTTTCTGGAATCTCTCTGTGCTGCTGAGAATCTAAAACAAATAGTTTATAAGGCAGAATGTTGAGTCCAACGCCACCTGCTGGTGAAAACAGGCACAAATCAGCTTCAATCTGTTCTTTCTTGAGCATTTTTCTAAATTCTCAAATCCTAATTGACGCCATCATTCCACGTGGACAACAATTCCATGTTCTCAGGTTGGAATGCCCACGTACGTCTTCACGTCTGTGCCATTTATATAAATGTGTGAGGTTACCCGTGTGGTGCTGTCAGTGTTCAAATCCTGTCTGCATCTTTTTAAAACTGTCACTAAAAGAGACAGGGGGTCTTTATTATGTCAGATCTATAAGCTAAGGCAAAGAAAAATCCTGCAGGATGAGCATTCTAGTAACTTAAATTAGGTTTTAAAAGCAAGACACATGTCAAAACGTGCACTTTTTCAACATTTGGACACAGATCTCAGCTTCTGTGATAAATTTAATTTCTGAACAGGCAGAGAAAGCTGTTGGAGATTTCCAGATGCCTCATTAGGGAGAAAAATAGCAGATTTTGCACAAGCTGGTTAGCATTTAGGTAAAATAAGAAAAAAAAAATCTACTTTTTATTTCTTTATTTAAAAAAATAAGAACAAAGAAGCAAAGACTTCGCTTTGTTTTGTTCATTGTGATGTTAATTTTGTCTATGTGTACAATTGCGTATAGTTGTCTCTGATTTCCTTTGGCGTGCAGTTTAATACAGCTAAAAAATCCTCACGAAACAAATGGATTTCATTGTTTTGACACATTCGGCTTTCGTATTTCCTAGCGTGAGATTCGGGAGCGTAAAGCGCCGTTTGATTTAGAGGATCTCTGTAATTATCAGGTGCTTAAAACAATTCATTGTAGAAGAAAAAACAAAAGCTTAATACTCGTTATTTCCATTTAACGCTGTATTGCAGTGACCAGCATATGTATATCTTCTATGTTTGTGTGTTTTTGTCCTTGTAAATATCAGTACGTTACCCTTCTGTTTGCCCTTGAAAAACGCAGACTGATAAAAAAAAAAGAAAAAAAAAAAGAAGAAGAAGCTGCAAACGGAGACAGTATTTTGTAATTTGACCTTCAGGATTTGCATCATGTAAATATCTTCAGTATATAAGTGATTTAAAAAAAGAGAAAAGAAAAACTGGCAACATGTGTGTCATAAATATTCTGTGTATTGCAGTTCAACAGTTAAAAATCTGTTACGTGTTTATTAAAATGTTATGGGACATTTTTACTGCACTCGCACTGCAACTACTGCCGTTATTTCATCAGCTGTTGTGTAAAAGTTTTAATGCACACTGTGATTTTAGCTTTGGATCCTGCAGGGGGAACAAATCTCAAGTGATGTAGTTTTGCAGAGAAATAATTTTGTGCGTTTTCCCCTCTCGTAGCTTGTTGTCCAACAGGTGTCAGCCAAGTGCCGAGCAGCAGTTTGTTTGTCCTCCGCTGCACTGTAAACTCAGCAGACCACCCGTGTTTGCTTGTGTGAAAGTTACACGGTGTCCAGACTGGATTAACGGCTCGATTTCACTGGTTTGAAAAAGCGGCACGCTCCCTGCTGCTGTTTAACGGCAACGTATGTATGCTGCTGCTTTTATTTTGAAAGGATCAAAGTAATCCTTTGGATTTGGTGAGATTGCGTTACACCGAACGGTTAAAAACCGGTTGATGCTCTCAAATCAATGGTCCAGGTTTATTTAAAAGAAGCCAAGGTTCTGTTTACACGTTGCTTCATTCATCCCTGGATAATTTAAAACAAATTTCAGTAGCGATTTTATTTTGTAGGCCAGTAAATAATGATTACATCATGTCTCGATAAGTTAGATCAACTCTGAATTTATCTTTGTGTTTGTGAATGTGTGGAAGCTGCTGATATTGCAGACTTTGCTGACCTGGCTGTGCACCAAAAAGAGAGTGCATCTCAAACACACACACACACACACACACACACACACACACACACACACACACACATGGGGCCGGACCACCTTACAGCCCCTATACCCAGAAGAGCCTCCTCCCAACCCGACCTGCCGCCCGCCCACCAGTACCAGCCCCCTCACACACTCACCATCTTTTCTCTCATGCGGTGTGCCATTCCCTCCCTCTCTCCCTACACTTCCTCAAAGTGGTCAGAGCTCCTCTCTTTTCTCCTGTCCTCTCCACATCCTTCCACCTTCCCGTTTTCTTACCTCCAGACGAACCTCAGGGCTGCTGTTTTCCCTTCATCACTCCTCCAAAAACTTTTTGTTTTTAAAGAATCTTGACCTTTTTGGGGGTCCCTCATCCTCTCCCTCCGGTGTGTGTCTGGAGTGTCCGGTGTCGCTGAGGGAGTCTCCCAACAGTTCTGACAGGAGAAAGACTGGGGAAGAGAGTTCCAGCACAATGAAAGTTCAGCTGCTGCTCCTGTTGGCCCTGGTTGGCCCTTTCTGTGCCTTCACACGTGCAAGTAAGTGTACTCTCTTTCACTGTCCTGCTGTTAGCACACTTTGTCCCCCTCTCTGCCTCCATGTGCCCTCCATACACCACTCTTTGTCTGCTTTATCCTCTGCTGAACTACACTGCAGAGGGAGGATTCGGACTGAGGCGAAGGAGGTTCAGTTTGAATATAAATTGATTTCTTTATAGTAATATGTTTAAGCACCTTTATTTCTTTAGATTTTTTAAATTAAATATTCACCTAAAATATCTGTACTCCAACCTTTGAATTCCACCTCAGCTGAAAACAACTGAATTTAAATAAAAAACATTTTTTTGGGTGAAGGAGGTAACACAACAAAGAGACAGCATTCAAATAAACACTCTGTGCTCGTTTAACCTCTCCTGCTTTGTTGTGCTTCTCATTTGTTTTCACTTAGAATTCACACCTCTCAGCCCAGACGAGAGGAAGGGTTTGATTTGCTGCCATAAGGGAAAAATATGATGTAATAGCAGGAGCTCTGCTGCCTCGTGTCTGTAAATCTTGGCACTGCTAAAGAGAAGAAAGGAATATCCTTTGGAAGCCTCCCAAAGCAGATCTCATACAAGGGGAGGGAGGGGAGGAGAGGGTGGCTCGTGGCTGTAAACTGTAACATTTCTCTTAGAGCTTTCCTCTCATTTTGCTCCTGATTTTAGGAGGAAATTTCCCACCTCCTTTCCCTGCCTTCATCATCGCTGCTCATCCGGGGAGAAGTAGCCGGCTCGGGGTGTGTGAGGGGTGTGTGTGGCTGAGGCCTGAGAGCTGTAGGGCAGGGCCGGGCTGCTTTGGGTGTGTGTATTAATAGTGAGAGGCTCTATATTTAAGAGGGTCATATGGAAGAGAGGAGGACCAGGAGGCTCGAGGAGCCCCACCCTGTCCCGTGTGTTGGTAAACCGTTGAACACGCCACCCCTTGGCGTTTACCCATCTTTGGTGGGGTGTCAAGCTTTGCCAATTAAAATCCCCCTCTACCCTCCTCCTTTCTCCAACTCTCTGCTCCCTTTCTTTGCCCCAGACTGATGAGTCTAAAGCTTGAACAAAAAGAGTGGATGAGCTTATACTAGTACCTGCACCATTTACTTTTATCTAGAGAAAAAAGTAGTTTGATTCTCCAAAAGATCCTTATTCTGCTGTCCAGTCAAAGAGACTCGCTCGTGTCTCATCGTTGCTTCACGAGTGGGCACTTTTAACTCCATTTCTTCTGCTCATTTAACTAGGAACCCCTGTGACTCCAGTAAAAGCCTCCTTCCTCTCACTTTGCCCCGCACCATTTCCCCGGTCTCGCTCCTAATGAGTTTTGTCTGCCTCAGCGACCCAATAACATCCTGATTACATCTGACCACCGAGGACACTGCCCTTCGTCCATTCACGTTCTAAAAAACTGAATCGAACGCAGCCCGTCTAACACTAACCGTGAGGGAAAACACAAAAACTATTTTCAGTTCAAATGAGTCTCATTTTGAGGAGGAGAAAGAAGTCATCTGTCACGCTTGCAGAAAGAAACATCTGTTGAAGGAATGGAGGCCTTTTAGCCCTGACATCCTGAAATTGCAGCAGCTTCTGTCAAATGTTGAGTGGGAATCTAATCAGAAGCGGAGGATCTCTTAAAAGTCTTAAGGAGATGTTTTGCAGAGTTTATCTGAGCAAATTCATCATCTTCCAACATTTATGTGAGACATGCCGGAGGAGGAAAACAACAAAAACGCAGGAGCACTTAACTGTTTCTAACGTTAGATTAGAAGGTCATCTAGATCGGAAACCCATTAAGGAGAATTGTTTTATCAGGGATTTGTGTTTAGAACAAACCAAGAGAACCAAATCGTACTCAGGACCACCTGTTCATTTTGCAGCTATGCCATACCTGACTCCGGTTCATTACATTGTCAAACTGCGATGAAACCTGCAGGGCGGGAGATTACTTGATCTGGTGCCAGGTTCGGCCCCTGGTGATGAAGTCCAGATGGGTTCTATTTGCAGGTCCTCCTTATCTAGACGAGCAGGAGAAAAACATAGGTTCCTGTTATGGACGCTCATTGTGTTTGTGATTTAACAGTCAGAGTATTCCACCCTGTTCTGTCTCCCGTTGAAACTCTCCAGCGAGCGTCAGTATCTTTAGAGATGTCTCTTGCTGGATTTTGCGGAGGAGGATACGTGATACGGCGTCTCGTGTTAGTGCTGTGAGAAGGGCAGGGTACCTATAAGTTTATCATGCCTCTCCTTTAGTGCCACGAAAACATTCCCGAGCTCCAAAGGTGGACACACTCGCCTGGTCTTTCCTCCCACACTGAACTATGATCCAACACACACACACACACACACACACACATAAACATAGGTCCTCAGTGGCAGCTGATCTGTGGATAGAAGCTACTCCCTCCTTTTCTAGTTTCACTTGATGTTGTTTTGAACCTCCCTCACACCTCAGTGGAGAGTTTTTATTTTGATCAGGCGGGAGACAGCCTCACATGGGCGCCTCTGTGTCTCTCAAAGCTTTTTGCTTTATTCCTTTAGCACTTCTCACTTTTCACTCAGACCCTTTCCTGTCTGACTTCACCCTTACTTTCCTGTTTATATCTGCATCACTTCACGTTTTTCAGGGAAACTGTTAAACCATAGTCATAAATTCAAGCCGTTGTTCTTTACTTAATACGTTTTAGTTTAAAGACATCAAACGTAAACTGAAGATGATGGTTGAGGTGTCTTTTTAAACCTATGTTACATAAAACACATGCAAAAAAACTGCTATTAAAAATGAAAATCAGCCATGAAACAACCTGCAAAGCGACAACGCTCCAGCTGTGAATTAAAGCTTGAAAAGTTTGCCATCCTGATTCCCAGAGGTCTGCAGGTCAGAACGCTTAAAAGGAGTTTTAGGAGGTAAATGTTCTCAGATGTGAGAGGAAATCAGATTTTTGTAAACCAGAAGAAAAAAATCAGATTGTTCAGGGTTTTGTAGACAGGAAGGATTTTGAATTAAACTTCAATTCAACTGGGAAGCCAGTGTAGGAACGTGGGACGAGTGAGAAACGGTGTTTGTGAGCAGGATTGAGTTTTAGAACAATGGGAATCAGAGTCTTAGTGGTTATTCATTTTCAAAAGCTACTGATGCAATACAGGGGTGTTTGTAGGAAAAACATTTAAACAAATCAATGTTCCAAACAAAGATCCTATTCTAGTGGGTTATTTGTTGTAATTAATAAACCAGTGCATGCTGGTCCTATATGTGTCCACGTGTCATCCCATTTGGTTCCTATAGTCTCTGCCTGGCTGAAGTTAATCAAAAGAACAGCAGCTGTTAGAAATGATAATCACTCCAATTATCACTTTACAACAAAACTAAATCACACAGTCACAGTCATCCAATGACTTCAAATACAGGAAAGGGTTTAAAAACAGGCAGAGTTAAAATTCTGAAGGCATGGCAACACTAAATGAATCACTATAACTGATATGATGAAGGTGTGTTTGACCTAAATTTACTTAAATGAATATAATTAACCTGGACAAATGTAAGTTGTGGTTAAAGATGATGCCTGACTTAATAGCAGATGGTTGTATCTGAAGAACTTTTTGAAGCTTTAAGGAATAAATCTCCAAAGGACTGGAGGGAGTTATCAGGATTTGGTTTGGGAAAAAAAAATCAGAACAATAGTTTAATTATGATTTATCTGGAGAAAATTCAAAAACATCTATTTGCTTAGCTCAGCTAGTAACTAGAACCACCAGATTTCCATGATGGATCAAACTGAGTCTGTTTGGCACATCTGATTTTTTTCATATAAAGGAAGTAGATAAAAAAAAAACTTGTCCAAGTACAGGTCCCTGAGTCATCCCACAGATCAGAGATGGTAAAGAATAAATACCTTAGATTTGTGGGATTTATTGCCATCGTTAGCTGCACACAAGATTGTCTAGGAGTCAAATTGCAGAAAGCAGACGTATATACAGTAAACTGATATAGAGGTGTCAGTAGAAATGCTCACCCAGCCTCAGGGATCCAGTTCCAGCCCTGAACTGCCTGAGGTTAGTCAGGAACATACACAAACAGTATATATGGACACACATCACTCTTCTTTCTGTATGCAGACTTTCAGAGTGAAGTCACGCTCCTCAGATTCTCAGTTCAGAACCTCATCATCAACCTCACAGAGGTCATTTCAAAAGGTTTCAGCAGCAACAAATCTATCCTCAGGGAGTGTCAGGGCCATGGAGAGAGAGAGAGACGGGCGCGAAGCAGATTCAAAGGAAAAGCGGGGATGTAGACTGCATCGTTGTTCCTAAAGCAGCTGTTTCAGCCCAGAAGCTCTGTGGGAAGGAAATACTACTCTGAGCTAATTGTGGGAACTATACGCATAATGAAACAATTGTTAGTGGAGGTTAGGAGGGTTGGGTGATTACACATAGTGTACAGCCATGCTCTGTAAAGCACAGACCCATTATATCACTGCTTACAGACGTTTCAAACAATCAGTCTGAACCCCCCACCCCCCAGTCGATGATCCACAGCAGTGGGAACAAATGTTATATTTACCCCGCCTGCTGCTAATGAAGCCAGTGTCGGTCATTCAGAGTTATTTTTGCTCCTGTAGAGAGTTCTTTATTATTTCAAGTATTTAAAGGACAGAGATGGAGAGACTGTGATGTCAGCGGCTAAGTTGAGCACGTTCCTGCTTTCCACAAAGAGAAAGTTTTGAGGGACGAGTAGATTTAAACAGACTTTACTTTTCCAAAGAGAAGAAGAAGAAAATTCTGAACTTTTTTCTTGGTCAGTGGAAAGTTGGATTTCAGACTGTAATTTTGGTGCCCCGCTGAAGTCTGCCACCCTAATTATAAAGCAGGGCTGTCCAGGCAGGACTTTCTTGTGGCCGGAGAGACGTTGAACGTAAGATGGAGTGAGAGTTATTAGAAGGAAATGATTTGGTTGAAACTTAAAATGGTTCATTTTGTAAAATACACAAGGATAAGTTTTAGTTTTTGGGATGAAATAAAAGTACATCTACTGCAAAACAACTCTCTTTTAGATGTTAGATTAATTAAAAAAAAAAACAGAAAAAACTTGATACTTTTAGGCGATAACTCCACTGTCAGTAACTCATTCCTTTGAGGCACTTTTGAGATTATCTCCCAGGTTTTAGTTGGTTAAGGTCTAACAACCCTCCCCCTGCTCTCCTCACACTTCAGCTCCTTCTACAGGAAATGAGGCAGAGGATGTGGCATTCCACTTCACAAAGTCACCAACCTGAAGACAGGATGGAGAGGCGAAGGAATGGAGGGAGAGGATGTAGGTTTTGGGAGGTCACAGGGTGTGGGGGGGGTGCACACGCTGCCATGGTAACTGTACGCTGATGATGGCACAGATGTTTTGAGAGGGTGTTCAGGTTTTTTCTTTTTATTGCTCCCATCTTCACAAACTGGAGAGCTCCTTTGTGAAATGCCATTTTGATTTTACAACTGCACTTTATGTGACCGTTCAAAGAGAGAGCGAGGACAATGGATCAGCTCGCTTTAGTGGTTCACTGCTATCATTTGAAATTCTAATTCATTGCCTCTTTATAATGCGGTGGAGTTCCCATAACTAGATATTATAATAAATGTGCACAGTTGTCTCGCCTGAAAGGATAAAAAAAAGAAAGATACAAATCACCAGATGCTAGTGCTTTACAAAGACACAAACACCAACAACTAACCCTTGAGCAAGATTGTGGGGAGTAAACCTCCAGCATAAAACCTAAGAGAGATGATTAGAATTAAACATATTTATAACTGTCTTACTATTGTTCTCCTCAGGCCCGATCACAGAAATCTCCTCGACAGCTGCAGTAACTTTAGCAGATGATGTTATCGTCACCGGACCTCCTGTCAGCACAACGCACGCTGCACCTGAAGCTGACGCTCCCACAGAGCTGCTCTCTACCACAGTCGATACCAAAGAGACCACAGATGAGACCGAGACGTCCACCGAAGCAGGACATGGAGTCACTTTAACTCCTGTGGTTGAGACGACAGCTCCCGTAGAGGAGACCACAGCTTCCATAGAGGAGACCACAGCTCCTGTAGAGGAGACCGCATCTCCTTTAGAGGAGACCACTGCTCTTTTAGAGGAGGCGACGACTCCTGTTGAGGAGACCGAAACACCTGCTGAGGAAACAGAAGCGCCTGTTGAGGAAACCGAAGCACCTGCTGATCCTACAGAAGCTGAGGTCCAAACTGAGTTGATGGAGAATAGCAGCATTAATGAAGAAATGAGCATTGAAGAAGAAGCAGAAGGTGAGGAGTGGAGTGGAGGATTATTGATCCAGTCAGTGATAATATGTGCCCACCTATATCCAAGCTGAAAACTGAAACCAACTCTTATCTCACAGAGGGCCTGAGCTCTGGACAGATAGTCGGCATTGTCATCGGCGCCCTCTTGGCAGTGGTCATTGTCATCGCCGTGGTGATCGCAGTATTGAGGAGGATGGGCAAATATTCGTAAGTAACTCACTCTGGGGCGCCGATTGTAAAGTAATACAAGGAATAAAACATTACTTGATTTAAAAATTAAATATTGACACCCACACCTAAAGATACTGTGCATCTAAACGCTATAATATAAATATAATTGGGGTGGTTTTAAACTAAATGTTAAGCTAACATGAAAATTCAGACTGCTGTGAAATGTAAGCAGCCTACCAAAATAAAAGCAGGGTGAAGAGATCCCTCATCTAACATCTGGAGTCCTTTTGATGGTGAGTCTGTTTAACCATGGGTCATTATAAACATGCAGGGAGATCCCAGACAGGAACATTGATAAATAAACGTAGACTGAATGGACTTCCATTTAAAGGGACTCTGAGATGTTAGATAGGGGATCTCATCACCACTCTTTTATTTTGGTAGGTTACTTACATTTAGAGGCCGTGTAAATTTGCCTGTTAGTGAAATATTATTTTATAACTACTAGATTCATATTTAGACTTCAGCTTCTAGGTTTAAACCTATATTTAATTGGATATATTTAGCAATAATTTCACATATTTAGGTTTAATTTAAACATTTAGACTTGATTCTAAATATTTATTTTTTAAAATGATCATTTTGACATTATTTTTTTGTGTGTTTTCATTGTTACGAGGAGCTAAAAATGGTAAAATATCCCTGGTAGGTTTCTTTTTTCTTTCTTTTTTTGCTGTATCACTTTACCAACATCACCCCATCCCCTTCCTCTCTGATGGTCACTGAGGACTCAACCCCACATGTGAATATCACGCAAATCCAGAGTCATCTCTTCTTGTTTCTTCTGGACATGGAGCCAAGACGTGTGACCGTTTAGTGATTAATTCCACGGCCCCATTACATCACAGATGATGATGTAATGAGACTCATTTCTCAGCGCGATAAGATGCAACTATTCGACCATAAATGGTTTGAAAAACAGTCCCACAGAACTCGGCGTCCCCCATGAGAACACGATGATTAGTAAAATGTTTTTTTTGTGTTTGTTTGTGTGTCGTAGGTCTGCTAAGAGCCAAAAATCTGCCAAAAAAGACATCGCTATGGTTTCTGTAAACTTCTGTTTGATTCTGTCTGCTAATAATTTTAAACACCTCGTTACTGACATGTAACATAAAAACATCTCTCACTACTGACGAAGCATGTTGCTCCTTCAACTGACACACAGCCTCATGCTTCAGGGTGAAAAATCAGCCATTCACGGTGACAAGTGGCTCTCTTTGGCCTCAGAATGACTTTGTTTATTGACTCAGTGTCAGCCGACGTGGCCAGTGGTCATCATGTAGGCTGGTTTTATATTAACAGCTTCATTTAATACCCACAAACAGAAGCTCTTATGTTTGTTGGGAGTGTGACTCTGAACTAAAGTCAACATTTTCTGTTACTAATACTCCGGTTTTCTGGGGTATTACCAAAAATATCATGTATCAGCGTGAAATCGTGATGTTAGAGGTATTTTCTCTATCTGGTTTTGTATTTACGTCAAATGCCCTAATGGGAGTAAATTCATCTTTATGAGTTCAACAAATAATTAACTTAAAAAATAATAATTTCTGTTGAAATCTCCTGATTGGTTCTCCTCTCTTTCCCCCCTCACAGCCCCTGAGGACAAAGCCGACCAAGCAGCAGGAGCGCGGAAAGTTCTGGAAATTTTAAACTACTGAACTGCGATGTTGATTTTGATCTTTTAAAACAAGCACAAAACCAGAACTAAGCGAATCTAACATGGAGTCTGAACTGATGCCGAACCAAGAGGTGCAGGGAGGTTTGTTTGTGTTGATGTACTGACAGCAAAGGCTCTGCCTTCCCTTATTCCCTTGAAGAGAGCAAAAAAGTGGCAGCAGGAAGTCACTAAGAATTATTCAAATGCATTTTGTGGAATAAAAACAGAAACAGATGGTTTTTTTTTCTGTGCTTTAAAGTGAGGGAAACCTTAAATTACTGGTAAAAGTTGGAGGGAAAATGAAATAGATCAAGTGCACAAAGAGGTTAGAGATCAGGAAATACTGTTGCACATCCACATGTATGTATATACAATGCAGAGGCGCTACATAGATTAAATGACTTTCTCTCTTTCTCGCATAGGCTATAGTTTTGATCATATTAAACGTGCAGTGTGTGCAGTTAGAACAGCTTTTTCGTGCAGCCAGAATACCGGACACGTCGGCCAGCTGTATGAAGCACGGTGTGCAGAAGTTGTCCCGACAGCTCTCAGGAGGGTGAGCAGAACACAAAAAGGATCCCTCGTTTGCAGCAGTAACGTGACATTCTGCCCACTTTAACACTGACTCATAAAAACCTGATACATATCTGTGAAATTCAGCAGAAGGGTTTGTGCCACTGTCTCTGGTATTCTCTTGCGAGCAAGAAGGATTTTAACTTTTGGAGTGAATTATTATTATTAGTGTGACTTGACTTTCCATTTAAACTTTAAAAAAGAAAAAAAAACAAAAAAAACTGATGAATTCAGATTTTTACACTGCCAGCGGTTGTTGGACATAATTATAGGGATGTTATGACAATGTGTTATTATATTACCAGAACATCCACCCAGTCGTTAACCTTCAGATTACACACACTTTTACATTTAATAGCTGCACTTAGTTTTAGTGAACAGTTTTAAGCCTTGTTTTTTTTTTTGTGCTAGTTTTGCATAGCCGTGCTAAATTGGTGTATAAAAAACAATGTGTCCCTGCCTGCTTTAAGAAAATAACCCGACGTATTTAATATGTGCACTGAATGAGTGGAATAATGGTTAATGAATAGGCTTTAGACTCTGCAAATGTTTTGCAATGAAATGTTTGTTTCCTTTCTGCTCTGCGTTGTTTCGGGAGACTTTAATTTGTGCCATCTGGTTTGTTCAAACCATTTATTTAATTGCAGGGTTTTTTTGTTGTTGTTCATACTGTTTCAATAAAAAAAAGGATGAAAATACAAAATGTTCTGCATATTTCATCAAGAGTTCTTTGTCTCGCTCAATTGACTAGATTATTTAGTTGCCATGGAAACAGCAAAAAGTGAACTCTTTGTTGACCGGCACTGTACTTGTGTACTTGTGACCGTTACAGTCTCATGACACTAATCTTCTATTTCCGAGATAAGTATACAAACGTTGCCCGGGGCCCCGTCCAGCTGCCACCTCCGATTGGCCGATTTGAGCAGCGATTCACCAAATCTAAAAATAAATAAATAAAATAGAAGCAGGCAGACAAACAGCACCAAATATGGAGAAGCGTACGTTAGGACGGTTGAGCTCTCTGACAGTTAGGTGTGTGTTTTTTGTACCGTGTTGTGGTGTTTTTCATACTGTGCTGTTAAGCAGAGGCAAAACTCCCACAGTGGGCTGTGAGTTGCACAAAGATGCTCTGTGTCTGGCTCCTGGTCCTCCGTGTGGTTTTAGGCACCAGGCCCAACACAGCCCCCCTAACGCCCCACCCCAGTTTATACCCCACCGGCCGGCTCCATAACTCCCCTCAGCTCACTTTTTTTGCCCTTGGACTTCTGGGAACAATGAAGTCTTTTGACAGGGGCCAACGGAGATGCTTCAGGCCTTCAGTAACGGGTGAATTCTGGACGTTGCTGCAGGGTGGAGTCACTTTCTGGGTGGGCCCAGCATCAGTCATGTGCTTTTACATGCACACATATACACACAGCATTGAAATACACCAATAAAGAATTAAACCATTAGCTGTGCAGATGAAAGCAGCCTGTTAAAACTAAGAGAGCCATGCAGCGTTGGCAGCTATTAAAACGCACACAGTTTGGGATTTACTGAGATTTGGGTCACATGATCTCAACATTTACTGTCATCTTTCATTTTTTCTCCAACATTTAACAACTTATGTGGCGTTATAAAGTTGGCCGTTTATCTAAAAGTGACTAAAGACCACCAGAAATGGACAGATGCAGCTATTTCTTTTGTTTTGATCTAAACCATAATAAAACACTTAAATCTTATTGTTCAGCCAGAAGCAGCCACATGGACTCCACACAGACAAAAGGAATCTTTTCTGTTTGTTTAAAAAACAACAGCTGATGCCCATTCAGCAATAATTAATCCCAACTGTGTAAACAGAACACATGTTGTATAGCAAGAGGGGTGCAGGGTGGGTACATGCATTTAGCTAATTGCTTCTTAAGAAGTTGGGATTTCTTTGAAAATGCAACAAAATCTAAATCTGGAATTCCTTAATTAGCCTGAACCTTAAT
This sequence comes from Callopanchax toddi, assembly GCA_006937965.1. Lineage (NCBI taxonomy): Eukaryota > Metazoa > Chordata > Actinopteri > Cyprinodontiformes > Nothobranchiidae > Callopanchax > Callopanchax toddi. The sequence continues at coordinate 479,523 of SSNR01000215.1, forward strand.
TTTCTGCTTGTAAAAAGATCTTGCTGCAATATAGACCTGTTACTGAAACAAGAATGGAAAGTAGGAAGAATCTTTATTAAGAAAAAGACCCTAAATGTTGAACAGTTATCCCTAAACCAACAATAGAATTCAATTAACATTCTAGCATTTTTTGAATGAATGCATATTACCCACCTTTAATGTTTTGGACATCTTATGGTAAGAAATTATGGAAAAGTCACAGGACCAGTCATCAAACTTTATTATGATCATGGACATTTCTCTCTTTCAACACTGTCACGGGTGAGAGGCATCCCTAGGCTGACACGTTCACACCCATCAGTAATAGCGAGCTGCGTGTCCACCAGCGCCACACGTCTCCCACTGTGGGAAGTAGCTCGGGAATGTGAGGAGAAACACACAAAGCACACAGACAACATGTGAGTATCACACAGAAAGGCCTCATCAGGGCCCTGGGCCCGTGACTGTTATGTGTCACACAGCCTGAGGCTAATCTTATCAAGAACAGCTTGAGAACACGCCCTCAGTTCAACTGCTTTTAATAAAAGTAATCTACCCTATGTTTAAATCCACTTAATAACAAGAGAACAGAGACATTTTTCAAAATGACTATCTGCAAGTGTTCGTCTCACCGAGCTGAAATGAACACCCATCCTGCGATGACTCCTGGAGCCCTGCAGCAGTTTGAGATAACGTGCAGGAGCTTGTGATGTCACGACTAATCTGTCAGCCCAGCAGCTTTTGAGTGTCACAGACAGCTGGGGCCTTAGAGTGGACGTGAAGTGCTGAAGGGTGCACAAGGTTGGGTGACAGGGGTAGACGGTGTGTTTGGTATGGATGATGCAGGAGTTAAGGGGGTTCTTGAGTTGCAGCAGAAAAAAACATGCTACATGAAAACTGACTGTGTTAAGTTTACCTGGGTGAATTAAATACGTGCACACAAGAATAATACCTAACAGCAGCTTGAGGAAAACCATGTGAGCTAAATAAACTTAGGAGATTTTATTGTATGAATGTGGACTTTGTGTGCAGCATCTGTAGTTTGTACTCCTATGTTTACATTTGCATATTGTTCCCTGCACATCTGGTGTCTGTAATGCAAAGCAATAAGTTTGATTTTGATGTAAGTGACATAACATGTTGTCAGCTCACAGTCAAGTCTTTGTCCACGCTGTGGTGACACACCATCAGTGAGAGACCCTCATTGTTTCAAACCAAAGTCCTGCTCAGTGGTCTGTGTGATACATGTTGTGGACCACCTCTCCTTCTTCCCCTCTTTGTCTCTCTTGTCCTGTCTGTATGTTCTTGTGGATGTTGAATGTTTCTTTGTGCACAGAGTCGTTGGCACAAACCGGTGCCCATTGCTGCAGGATATGCAACACGGGTATCTAGGACATGAAATCATACCAGCTTCCTGTCTGAATTTACTGCCGTTTCATGGAATTTCAGTAGGAGCTCAGCCTTTTAGCGTCTTCGTGCATGCATTTATGTATACTATTTCTTTATTTTTTACTCATCTTCAACGCTGTGGCAAAATCTAACATGGTGCACACACTTTTATGACTTAGCTGCAGAAATCTGTATCCACATGGAACCATACACATCCATGTGAAAACATCATCACACGGTAACGCTAAACACTCTGTTCTGATACAGTTGACAATATTGCAAACAATCTAAAATTTCATGCACATATCCCACACGTCATGTCTAAAGTAGATCTAAGAACAATAACTGATGTTTTTCTTGATTAACTTCTCAGAAATCACTGGCGTTAATATGAAACTTCGGGGCAGCTTTACACACCTTATCCTTGTTTCTATTAGCTCAGTCTGCAAAAATAAAAGCACTGAGGATTTGATTCCCCAAATGTAAACTTAAATACACTCACCGGCCACTTTACTTCACCAGCATATGACAACAGCTCGAATACATTTAGACATCTAGACGTGACAATGAGTTCACTGGACTCCAACAGCCGCCACAGTCACCAGATCTCAATACAGTTCAGATCCTTTGGGATCTGGTGGAACAAAAGATTTACAGTCTCTGAGAAATGTCTCCAACATTTTGTTGAATCTATGCCATAAAGAATTAAAACATTTCTTGAGGTGGAATGTGGTCCACGCTGGGTGTACTTAACAAAGTGACCGGTGAATGTAAATGTCATTGTTATTGAACTTTCTGTTAGTGTTGCATGTCTTATGTCCTCAGCTGCTCCCAGTTGCAGGCTGCTACAACTTTGACTACTTACTCATTAGTTTGACGTGGCTTCCAGGCGATCAGCACCTGCTTATACAACAATTTGACATATGTGTAACATGGAGACCCAATTTCCTGCTGCTCATTGCAATCCACAGCTGCAACTGCCAAAAGCTGTGAAAGACATGCTGAAGTCCACAGCGACTTGCTACGACGTTCTATAAATAAACACAATCACGTCAACCTGGCACTAAATTGACCATGTAGCTCTTATGGAACTAGAATTGATTTCGTAGGAGCTACGTCAATTCAGCAACCCAGACAGAAGGACGGCATCTCGGCTGCAAAGTTTAGGAGGTTCATTTTAAAATACTGAAAAAAAAGGGAGTCTGGATAGAGAGGGTTAGGCCTGTAATTTATGATATTTCATTATGGCTCACAGAAGTCAGGCATGTGGTGTCACACTGAAACACCACTCAGCCCACATACAACATAATGACAAGAGACATACCATGCATGTGCCATAAGAACACCACCCATGTGCTGCACAGTGTCACAGATGTACATGTGAGCTTATATGAACTGAAGCCAGATAGGGCTTTCTGTCAGTGTAGGTGTGAGATTTATATGAAGCAGCCCCTTGTTATTCAAATGGCAATTGTTGAAAACAGAGAACTGGTCATAAGAACACAAACACACACTGATGCACGTTATTAATCTTCAGCTTGACAACACAATGTGGGGTCTGTCCTATCAACAGTCATGAAATAAAAATGACAAGGTTAATGGATGAGTTTGGATAATTACCCATTCCCAATGGTGATAATAAATTGAAATATTTATGTAATAATTTACAATTACAGCTTTGGTTTTTGCAGTTTTAAGTTAAAAAAAAAGATATGCATGCATAAATTGCCATAACACCGTAACCTTTTTCCTAACCCAATCATGCTTTTGAAAAACCGTGTATCTAAAGCTGCAGTGTCATCACAATAAACCACACACATTATAGATCTGGAAATATTGCACAGTGTACTGTAAACTGTTACTGCTCATACAGTAATTATGTAAATTTAAAAAATGACAGCAACACCTACAGTCTATGAATATTTGCTGAAACTGCCTCACTAAATTACCTGAAGTGTTTTATTGTTGCGCCCTCTAGAGGTTGAAGTGATACACTACATTCATTAAAACGTATAAATATTTATTTCATTGTTTTGTAAAGACTTCTCAAACCATTCGAACATTTAAATTCAATATGTCAAATGATATGAACTTATATAAAAGTTATACGATTTAAATAACGTTAATTTAGTCATATATGCTCTTACTTGCTTAACTCACTTATTCAGTATGTTGCATCTAAGCTTTAGTGGTCTCTGATGATGATACTACTACTACTACTACTACTACTACTACTACTACTAATAATAATAATAATAATAAGTGTTCAATTATTAATTTTACTCCACTAATGAGTTTCACATTTACCACATTTTTTAGGGGTGTGCAGTTTAAGAAACCTGTTTCTCTGTTAGTTTTTCTTTAAAGAAATTAACGAGTTTTTAGCAACACATATGTTTACATGTTCACGTCAGACTGTTTTTGTGACACTCAAGGTTCTTCAATAGTTTTGACGTGAGAGAAAAGACGTGTCCCTTTTGGTCCCCCTCCCTACAGTTTCAACAAACCTGTTTTTAATTGGTTCATTTTTTCACATCCTGGTTTTTTGTCCAATCAGAACGCCAGAATTTTGTTGATACACTAAGGGGGTTAAAAACAGCTGTCCACAAGCTACATAACGGGACAATTTGAAACATTTCTCCGACAGTTTGGGAGCAAACGCATGTGAGTATTATTTATATTCTAATGTGTAGTTTTTATCGATTAAGTAGCGCTTGTTGTACGTGGTGAACCTTCTATATAATTCTAGCGACAGCTAACAGGCTAGCGCGGCAGCTAGCATAATGTTAACATTTTAAAGGTAGATAACAGCTGTCTCTTTTGATTTGACGCATAACTATTTGTCAGCGAGCCTACAGTGATGGCTTGTCGGTCTCATTTGTGTTTAGGGTACAGTCAAATGTCAGTATCTCAAAACGAGTTGACCTTAAAGTAGGCGACCTAGCTACGTTTGAAGCCGAAGAGTAAAGTGACGACGTGTTGTGTGAGCAGTTAGCAATGGAGCAAGGACGGGGGAGCGTCACCAAACCGGGTGAAACAGATGCGCCTGAACGCACCTTTTAAGCATATCCGTCTTTTAAAATGAGAAATAAACCATAATTTATGTTATAAATTTATCTAATGCGGGGTGGGTGTCTGACAAGCCTGTTGCAGCGCGCATTAGTTTAAATATAAACTGAATACTAAGAAATTGGTTCAAATATATCAGTGCTGTAGGCCCTTATATTGAACAGTTCGACTAAATGCAATGTTTTTTGTGCAACAAAAATTCAACATGGTGTTTATAAAATAAGTTGGTGGGAATAAGCAACACTTGAGTCTGTATAAATATATTTTTGATGCTTGAAAGCTGCGTTTTTTAAATGGCAATGAGGAATACGTTTTAAGAAATGTGCATATATAACTATTTATGAAATAAAACTAACCAGACAGCAACTGAGTTAGATTTTGGTGCTGGTATTGAAGCAAAATCAAATCGGCCTCTGCTAGTTTCAGCACGACAAACCAGACACATGATGAGAGAGCCTGCCATTTTGTCTAACCAGTAGAAATTGTGTGTCAAAATGCAATAATCAACCCCCAAACATATAATTTCCCCATGGATTTCTTACAATAATTGTTTGGAAATTAATTTGAAAACTAGACTGTGTGTATGTGGTTGTCAGAACAAATGTGGAATGTGTTTAAATATTGGGTAAGGCAATGAAAAGTGACCACTAAAGGGATAAAGAGGTAATTATTGGGACATATTGGTCACTATAAAAATTATAGATTATCATGGATGTACATATAAATCATGGAAAAAAAAAAATACAGTTTTAAAGTGGTGGCCTGTTATCTGGTCCCGCTTTATATTATAATACCGGAATATCCTCAAGATTTATTAGCATAATTTCACAGCTCATAAATAACCTGAGATAAATTACTCCTCGTCTCATCTACATCCACATCACACCTACTCTCATTATTGTGCTTCTAGTCATTCTAAAGTGTTCACATAGATTTAATATCTGGTTTCATAGGAAATGTTCTGTTTTCTTCTTTCAACAGATTAACTATACCATCCTGTTTGCCACCCACTGAAACACCTGGTCTGCACTGACGATGGTAAGCTAATCCAGATATTTTGTCCTAAACTAGGAAATATACTTCAATCTCTCTTTGGCAAAGATGTAAAAACTTTGGGCAGGCTCATGTAATATTGTAGAATACAAACCAACAATTTATAGCAATATTTTGTGTCCTTTATCCTCCCAACTGCAGATTTAAACAGGTCCATGTTTCATCTCTTTGTATTTTTCACTTATTTTCATCATATTTTGTTACATCAATACAAAATATGTTTATTAACATTTTAAAATCTCCTCCTAATGCATAAATGCACCAGTGTGATGATTAAATACACTCTTCTATTGGATTTTTGTTTTGCAGAAAGAGAAAAATAACTCTTGCCATTTAGAGATTTACTGAATAGCTGCGATATTGTATAGAATAAAGTTGTAACACATCTCTGACATTGTCTGCTGACAGTTTTTCTTTTTTTTTTCTCCATTAATTTTTGTTATTGTAGTTGTTATGGTAGTTGATGAAACTTTAGTAATTTGTAGCCATGTCCAGTGGTCTGCAGGTAGACCAAGTAGAATATCTGGGTCCTCTTTAAAACTGAGATATATTCAGATTTCTGTACACACCCAACTTAGAACTTCTATTCCAGTAGGCTACTAAGACATTATTTTTAAACTACACTGCTTGAATTAATTTGCATTAGTTTTTGAATACATATTTTCTAAATCCATGTGTGCCATTTGTTTTTATAGGTGTGACGACAGCCAAAATCCTGACATTATTCAGAAAACCAGATAAATCCTTAGTGAAAATGGACAACTCTCCCCACTTGTACATTTCTGGACTTGTTGAGGACGTACCGGAAGAACCAGGCATGAGCTTTGACTGCACAGACCTGCACAAGCACCCCGACAGAGACGCAGAGAGAGACTTTTTTCTCTGCCAGCACTGTAAGAGACAATTTGCCAGCAGACAAGGCTTGGAACGACACATGCATGTCCATGCTTCTACAAACAATGAGGCACGTTTGTACAAAAGCAGCAATTTAGCTTCAAATCAGCTGCAGCAAGAGAAGACCAAGCCTGTGGATGCAGTTGATTCAAATGTGCAGGTTCATACTTCAACCCCCACTTGGACTAATTCCTCCACTTTGACTCATACAGATCACACTATTCAGCATCATGCTTGCAAGTATTCTGAGAACACAACGAATACCAATCAGCAACAATATGGGTGGACTGTCCCAGAAACCCAGCTGGAACTCACTCATGAGGACAGCACTGTGCTGGCCCAGGAGGAAATTCCTCAGCCTTCACCAAGTGGATCATCTCGACATCAAACGCAACATGCTGAAGAAACGGGACCCACTTCTGGTCTACAGAATGAAGGACTTTCAGAACGGTACATGCTAGATGCGCCTGGCAATATTTCAGAGAATCTCAGCTTTTTCATTGATGCAAATATAGTATCAACAAGCACGGCCAGTAAGTGTGAACTAGCTGAAGTTCAGTCTGGGACTACAACCTTAGTTGGACTGGACACCCTGATTGTAGACCCTGCCCAGATCAGTCAGCTTTTAAATGCAGATGCAGAACTACTTGGGCAGCAACACGCCAAGAGAAGAACCGCGACACCGCCTCTCTTACCACAAACTGAACCGGAGCCTGAGGCGGTTGCGTCTTCATCTTCATCACTCGTATCTTCTTTAATAGAGAATATTTTCCCTCAGAATGCAGATTCTACTGTCGTACAGAACGAAAGAACAGTTTTTCTGTCTCCAAAACTGAAGCAGCTCCTGGAGAAGCAGGAGGGACTTAAACCTACGCTTGCCCTTCTCACAGATGGCCAGACACCATCCTCACCTGTGTCCCTCTCTGTCCTGCCTTCTGGAAAGGCAAAGTTTAGAAGAAGAACCAGCTCTCCGACAGGTTTAACGCAGCAAATTCCAACAACTGATGAAGAGACATTAGAGCAAGACTTTGAAGATTTTAGTGCTGGTGGAGGACAACCTGAGTCACAGCTTAGCCCACCTGTGCAGCAAATGGTCAGTGAGAGCGATGACGCAGCCTTTTCTGGGTCAGTGTCGGATGTAAAACCTGTTTTATCAGAGATCTGGCCTCCTGTGACTGGTGGTAATTCGTGTAATCAAAAACCTCTGGATCTTTCTAATACAATAAAAAGAAATGAAGATTTGGCATCAGGCGATGCTGTGCTGGATTTGAGTTTGCAAAGAAAGAGCCCAGTTGAATCTGAATCTGTGTTTAATTTTGTTTCTCAATCAGTTTTGAAAGGACAACCTAATATGTGCGTGATGGAGGGAGCCTTGGTGAAAGCTGGGGAACAAAAATTAAACCTGGGGCATCCAGTGACCCCCCTTGTTACAGACTTTACTCTTGTCACAGGTACGGATGTCATAGGCCCACTGGAGCACGTTGCAGAGGGGCTTGTTTATGGACTTGCCATACCTCCGGGTTCTCTGACTCCATCGGCCACCTCACTTACTCCTGTTGCCTTGGAGCCAGCTTCACCATGCACCATAGCGTTCGCCTCTCCAGTCACGCACACCGTCCTTCCTAATGCTCCCCCTGTAATCACAGTTTTAGCACCACCTCAATCCATTTCTAACCCTTCAAACCAATCAATCCAAGTATTGGCTCCAAACTTATCTCATGAGCCCTTGGTAATCTGTACAGACAATGATTTGAACTCCTCAGAGTGTCATTTAACTTCTCCATTTGCTGCCACTAATCCTGCAAACATTGTCACTTTTTCCCAGCCACTTGACCCGACTCTTAATCTGCCTGGCCATGTGTTTCTCACTGATCAGATTGCTATCAGTCCACCTGTGGTAGAATCCACTTCTATGTCACAAGTGCCGTTCTCGCCAGCTGTAACCCTAAACGATTCCCTGCTCAACATTGCCAGTAATACAGTGTTAATCGAGTGTACGATAGCTCTTGAAGCCCCAGGAAGTGTTGTTCCTGCTGCAGTTACCTTACAGGAGAATGCTGCTGAGCCTGCAGCACCAAACCATGTGGTCGTCAGTCACACAGAACAGCAGCAAATTGTGTCCGTGCCCCATCCTCAAACCGTGGACCCCACAATTCTTGTGTCCTCCGTCTCAGAATCTGTAACTCTGTCTACAAATACTTCTGATGCTTCTGTGGCGTCTGATTCTGCTGCTGTGGATGAGTTGAGTCCTGATCCCGAGCCTGTTAGTAGTACTAAGCCTCCAGTCAAAAAGAATGAGGAAGCAGCTGACAGTTCTGAGTCTAAAATCCCACCTACAGCTTCCCCACATCCTGAGAAAGCTGATGAAGAATCCTCAAACACAGAAAGTGATGCACAACAGCAGACTTTCACCAAAAATTTCATCTGCAACGTGTGTGATAAGCTTTTCCATTCAATGAAAGGACTCGGCCATCACGTAGCTGACCATGCTGACGAATGGCCTTACAAATGTGAGTTCTGCGTTTTGCTGTTTGGCAAACCCTCCGATCTGCTCGACCATCGATCGAGTCTCCACGGGGTTGGGAAGACTTATGTTTGCAGTTCATGCACAAAAGATTTTGTCTACCTTTGCAATCTGAAGCAGCATCAAGAAGAGTTGCATCCTGGGCAGCAGTGTTCATACACAGAGGAAGAAAAGGGGAAATTAAGACCTCAGAACTATAACTCAACTAAAGTGAGCACAGATCCTTTAGTTCCCAAATCTGAAGAATCCAAGAAAGTATTGAAAAAGGAAGAATGTGAAGTTGAAGTGGCTGCTGATGAGCTGTTTACAACAATTAAGATCATGGCCTCGGATGGAGGTAAAATCAAAGGGCCCGATGTTCGACTTGGCATAAACCAGCACTATCCCAGCTTCAAGCCCCCTCCTTTCCCGTACCATAACCGATCGCCTGCTGGCTCGCTCGCTTCAGCCACAAACTTCACCACACACAACATCCCACAAACCTTTAGTACAGCCATTCGGTGCACCAAGTGTGGAAAAAGCTTTGATAACATGCCAGAGCTGCACAAGCACATCTTGGCATGTGCTAATGCTAGCGACAAGAGACGATACACGCCAAGAAAAAATCCCATCCCTTTACGTCACTTTGCAAAGTCTCAGAATGGAGTTCTGTCTACTACTAATTCTGCTAATGGACTAAACCGAGTCAGTCAGGCTAACCGGTCCAAACCTAGTCAAGAATCACCAGTAAAGCTTAAAATACTGAGTAAAAGGAAGAAAAAGTTGGTTCAAAGGGTCATGCCGCAGAGAAACAAGTCAGTCCCCTCATCAAACAAAGTGTCACCTACGCAGGTGGACGAGCCGCAGGAAATCTTCATCTGCCCACACTGCAGCAGGGAGTTCACAATGCGTCGCAGCAGAACCAAACACATGGCCGTCTGCTCCAAGAAGCCTCAAGAAATCAAGAAAAGGAAAGAAGGAGGCATTTCTGTCACAAATGAAAACGATGAACACTTGCAAAGAGTGAAAGAGAGACCGCAATCGTCGCCTCAGCATAACACACGGCTCCAGAAATCTGGATCGGTAAAGAGGCGTGCTATTTTACCGGTGCAAACCGTCTTCTCAAGCAAAAGAAGCAAAATCATCATAAAAGAGAGCACACAGCCAAAAGAGGCGCCCACTCTCACAGAAGTTCCTATTCGCACTTTCAACCACTCCATGAGGCAGTACAGCCGAGTGCACCACAGCATCAAAGGAGTTCCCATTAAAATCACTATAGTGAAGCCTCGACCCAGCGTACCGCAGACGGACGAGTCGCCTCCAACGCAGAGTCGAGAGGAACCAACCGGAACCATCGCCAGCCGCTCTGAGCAGAACGTGTCAGCCTGACGACTCAACCTGGATTAGCAGGTAGTTTAAATACTATTTAAAGTATGCATATACTCAAAAGACCAGACAAGTACAGTCTGGGCTACCATAGTTCATGGTAATTTATTTGTAGTTAAGTGACAATTTAAACTCTCATGCTGATAAGTTTAGGTGATATCAATGAGAAAATACATGTCAAAGAAGTAGATCTTTAAGGATCATAAAATAAAGGTTATAAGATCTTGTTACGCTCACATTTTTCTCATCTTGTTCTTGTTATTTTCAGGACTCTGCTGTTTGAAACCTCTTGAGTTCTAAAGGGAGAAACCTGGTCATCACACTGTAAACCCAGCGGACTTGTAGTCTACGTACACTGTACAATACATTTTAAACAGATGAAAGAAGAAAACCACAGAGAGTGAGCGAGTGTGTGAATGCCATGTTAGTAACTCGAGAACTTTTTCGTTGTGGAAGCTTAAAATCAGCAGCTTGGACCTGGCACTTGAAGGTAATCTGACTGCTCCATGCCACCGATTTGGAACAAAGTGGAGGATGTAAGATGGCAGAGGGTGTTCATCTCTGGCATGCATTTGCACTTTTTTCTTGTTTGTAGTCGTTTGTGGCCTTTTGGTTCAGATTTTTACTGCATGCTGTCCGTGAGCTTCTACTGCAGCTGCATTTATTTAAGGTGGATTATGTTGATGCAGTTAGGTGTTCAACACAGAATCTGGTCGTAGACATTCGCTCTGGTTCAGACGACCAGTTATGAAGTACACGGAAGGCATGTTTTGGATGCAGACGTGTAAACGTGGAGGAGGATTTTTGAATGAAGTGGAATCAAAGAAATGGAACGCTGGCTCCTGTCAAAAGATTTGCCAAATTTGTTAGATATCATTAAAAAAAAAGAGAGAATTTTCATAATATTTGCAAATCTTTTCTGAATTTATTGCTTTTGACCCAGCTCCTCCTGAATCAGATAATGCTCTTTATGTGCCACCAGGTTCATTAAACCAGGATGAATTCAGCACGAGAGTAGTGAGAATATGACATCTGTCAGTGTTTCTCGAAGAATTTATTTATTTTGGTGCTTTAACCAAGCAAAAACACATTTTTCTTGAAATTTGACCTTTTATTATTATTATTTTTTATAAAGTGTGCGCTCTGTTTTGGGTTAACGAGCCACCATAAATAAATTCTCTCCATCTGGGAAACTTCACAACTTGATGCATTTGCACTTAAATCCCAATCAGGAGCATTTTGTTATAAATCGGTTGCACAGTTAACAGCCAGTCTCGGCGTGTGGCGTCGATGCATTTCATCTGAAATCCTGATCGTTTTTCTGCTTTGTTTTGCACCTTTTCTCGCGAATGCTTGTTTAAAGAAATTGATTTGTGGTGTTTGTTTCGTCAGTGATTCAAAGTGTAGATTATTTCTCATCTGTAACGTACAAGCACTTCATCGTTGAGCCTAACCTCTAACAGCAGTTACAGTTTAATGTGAGACATGTCTACCCAACATGTAGAAACCAGTTAGGGAAGCATTTTGTGGGAAATGAAAATGTTTGTTGCTCAGTGTCACAAATCACATAGCATTTGTTAAAGTATTCTTTTTTCCTTTAACGAACTGAACGTTTGAAGATCTATACAGGGTAAAAATATAGATGGCTTTAACCATTTGGTCCTCCTGAAACTTGACAGCAGTGTGTTTAATGGTACTATTTTCTTTTTGCCTCCTCGGCTTCTGCTGGTAATTTGAGTTTCGCAGTGACTGCAACATGTTGGATGTACAGGATGGTCTGGGAGACTGTTATTTAACTGTGAAAAGTGCTTGTAGCATTTCAAAGTGTAAATTGTCTCATGTATATTTATTAATAATTTAAAATCATGAAATCAGTCTTTTGAATGATTCCTCTGTATGATTTGCACTTTTTTTCTCAAGCAGGTGTAAAAAAAATAAATGCAGAATGATTAAAATCACACCTGGAGTTGTTGTGACGCTTCTGTTTTTGGGGGTAAATCAAGTCTCAGACCCTTGAATGTTGGTGCAGTTAAAAATAATTCTAAGAATGGCCAGGTGGTGGCAGTCTGCTCACATTTATTTCTGAAGTGGACGTAATGGAGCAGGGGGGCCAAGTTAAAAGTCCTTACAAGCCACAAAATTCAAATGCACACACTTTATTGTGAATTTTCTTTATATGCACTTCTCAAAAATCCATTATAAATGCAATATTTAATGAAAGGAACAAAATATTTGTTTTCTTGTAGAAAAGAACCAGTAAACTTGCAGACATTTTCCTTAAACATCAAGCATCTTGGATTTGATTGGTTGATTTTTACACAACTGACCAAAAACACTGCACCACAAAAAACCATACGAGACCAAGTACCAATTATTAGCTTCATGATCTTGAGAATAAATTAGATATTTATAATTAATTTTATTATTAAATTTAATGAGTCCATGTTTAGTCAAGTTTTATGAATAGTTTTCACAAGTCTGCTTTTTAGAAGATGGTTTGTTTTATGAAAAAACCTGAGTAATAAAAGATGAGAACGTGGGATTTGATTGAACCTTTATAGCATTTAAAAAGTGTCTCAGCAGCTGGAGGACTGAATTCTAATGTTCTTGAATAGACCCTGTGCACGTTAGCATATGCTACTTCCGGTGGGAAGACTCCTGTCCAGTGTTTTATTTCCGGTTTGATATTCTCGCCTGGTCGCACCCTATTTACTGTCTTGTATTCCCGAAGAAGTCGACAAAATGAGTGGACTATGCGGCGATTTAAATTTTTCTAGATGTCTGGGGCATTTGCCTAATATTTCTGTTGATGACGTTCACCGACTTGTTGATCGTTTTCCCCTGCGCCAAAGAGCAAACGAGAGAAAGGCTTCACATTTTATATTTCGCAGGATTTATCTAATTTTGAAGGTAAGTCACAACCCTCCCCATCGTCAATACTTATAGTTTGAGACCCTTACCAACGTAAATTATTTGTGTATATGCTGAGGCTTTTTTACGGTTTGTTTACGCTGTGTAATCCTGCGGTTTGGAGAACCTGTTTAGAAGCTGCAGATCTCTCGGTTCCTATTCGACTGATCTAACACCGGGCCCATTTAGCACATGAGGTGAATAATGAATATATGAACACACATAAATCCATAGGATTAGACACTAAATTAGTCCATCAGCCAGTCATCATATAGAAATAAAAACTCCGGAGTGGAGCGCAGTGCAGCAGCAGCTGAGGCACAGCTCTGTGCGCTTTGCGGGACTCTGTATAATATTAACGTTCATTATGATTTCATGAGAGAGAGAGATGAGGTGTTCACAACCTTCCCCATCGTAAATCCTAATATATAGCAGGGGTCCCGTTAACCGGAAATTTCCCGTATTTAACAGTTTTTTGTTTTTTTTTTTACTTTGGGCGCCGGTCATTCTGACAGGTTTGCGCACGAGCCTGCCCGTCCATACCGTCATAGGAAATCACTGAATTGTCCCCTCCAATAATTCGAACCAAGGATGCAGAAATAGTGCAGCATCTCCACCAGTACCTGCAGCCCAGACTGAGGTTCTGTGCTGCTGAGCGCAGACCTGTGATCCAGACGTCCTGAGCTCTGCAGCAGAAGAACACTGGTCCACCAGAGCGCATCAGGTGTCAGGCCCGAACCGCTCAAACGCCCGTTTGCAATCCGGTGCTCAGCGCGCGATCAGATATGGATTAACTACACTTCCTGTTGTAATGCGCCCTCAGAGTAGCGTTCATAGGCTGTGGAGGCTTGTTGACATGCAAAATCTGCTCCGCGAGCTGCGCGCACATAGAACTGGACTCCAAACGCGAGGAGGTCCGCTTTAAACATCAGCGCCAGGTTTTCCCCCGAGTATCTCAATGAAAAATATGTGAACCCCTCATCCCTCTCTCTCTGTCTCTCATGATCTCATAATGAACGTTAATATTCTGTAATCAGAGTCCCGTCGAGCGCACAGAGCTGCACCTCGCTGCGAGGCGCTCGACTCCAAACAGTTTTTTTTTTTTAGAAATTTCTATAGGATGACTGGCTGATCGACTAATTTAGTATCTAATCCTATGAATGTATGTGCTAAATGGGCCTGGTGTTAGAATAATAATGCTGCTGAAAATGTAATTATTATAATTTTTAAAATTAATAAGTGACGGATAAAAATAGATTATGACCGGATTTTTTAAACCCTGTCAGTCAAAATGACGGAAAACCAAAAAGTCTAGTGCGACCTCTGATATACAACGACCATTTTTTAACCCGATCCTTTCCTTTTCGTAATTTGGACATGATTCTGTAGTCCATCTTCGCAGTAAGGATTCACCGTCAAATACAGCTACAGGAAACGAAAGACAGTACATCCGGTCTCAAACCCGGAAGTTAGCATTTTCTCGTGCACAGGGTCTATCTAAGTCGAGAGCTGCCAGCGGCCCCCTGGCCGCAGACGATCTTTGGACATGCCTGTAAAGGAGAAATGATAGGAACGAGTCACCTCTACACTTTAGAAATACTGTGTGATAAACAAACATGTTTGTGTGTTTTTTAGATCACCTTCACTACTTTACATTTGCACTCTAAAAAAGAAAAAGCAAAGTTTTATGCAAACGTATCTGACTACCAGCCTGTGGCTTGTTCTCCTGGAAACCAATGAATAATTACACAGCAGAGCAGGTGTTGCAAAATTTACTGCTTTTTATTTTTACTTATTTCCCCTCAGTGAGGTAAAGATAAACATGCAAATGACTGAACACCAAGCTAAGCACTAAAGTTAAACGTGTGACAGCTGAAGGTTTCTGTGCCTAAAACGATTGCACTTTTCTGTCCAGGGGCCTGAATCCTTTGGATTTCTTGGACAGATATCTAACATGAACCCAAACTGAACTTGTTTTCAGGTTTTGTCTCTGGGGCAAAGTTAACGTGTAAGTTAACGTGTGTTTACTGATTATTCAGTTCACAGAATATGATTTTATTACCTTAAATTGTTTAAAATAGAAGAATATTCACACTATTTAAAAGAATATTCCAAATCGAGCTCAGAGAACTGCTGGTACTGACCTCTAGTTTGGGTCAGGAAATAATAAATTGGTACACAAAGAGAAGAATTTCCTCCATAAAAATAACTGTGTTGTCTCTAAAGCATCGTCAAGTCTTTTTAGATATAAATGTAAAAAGTGTGTAGTGCATTAAATACATGAATACTTTGTTGACCTTGAGAGAAACCCTGAAAATCAATACAATAAGAGCAAAAGGTGAATCTGGTGTTAGGGGGTGAAATCTTTTAATAAACACTTGCTTTACCTACAGCATGTTCTAGTTTTGCTAACCTTTGATCTTCCTGTTTTTCTGATGATAGTCACCATGACCTGCTGTGACCTATGAGGAGGAAAACAACAACTGAAAGAGGGATTCCAGTTTTTCCTTCACAGTTTGCTAAACCTGCTATCTGGACCAGACCAGACCTTTCTAAGCTGCTCTTTGAACTTCTTATGAACAAATATCTGGTATTTAATAGAACTGGACTCTGTTTTTGTCACGTTATAAAATCTGTCTGCATTTCATCATTCATGGTCTGTGAGATGCTTTCACTGCAGTGTGGTCCAGTTAGATGATTCTTTTATGTTTTTATTTATTTATTTAGCTGAACCAACAAACACCTTTTAGATTCAAAATCTAAATTCACCAGACCATTACACGACAGGATGCTCTCAACATAATCCTTCTATTTATTGATCACATTTATAAAGGTGCTGTCAACCGATTATCCTCCCGTCAGATCGATTTAATGAAAAACATTTCTTTAGAGAAACCCACCTCAATAGACTGAGACTATTATAAATCTGCCAATTAAAACCCACCTATTAGACTAAACACAATCACATCCGTACAGTCCTTTTAAATGATAGTTCAGATCTTTTGAAGAGGATTTCTTACCTCGTTAAACAACCTCAGCTTAGAGAACTAGAGATCCATTCTAACCAGACTTTTAACCCTGATGTAAAAAAGTCATAGTTTTCATCTTGACATTATAAACCTTTACACACTGCCATGAATTTCTATTAGCAGGAAAAATTAGCATTGAGTTAACAACCTATAGCACATCCAGTTGAAATATCATGATACATCTAACCTAAATACCCATTTAATGCTACAGGGCTGTACGTTAACTTTTTTAGCTCATAGCACCGGTGCTACAAAGGTTGCAGGTTTTGTAGCACAGAACAAAAAGTTGTAGCACCAGCATAAAAATTCAGCTACAATCTCTAAAGCCAAAATTAGTACCCATCGTTTTAACACACTGAGAAAGTGCTTATTGTGAAAACACAATAACAAGAAATATCTTCAAACATGTTTATATGTCAATGTAATTTCAAGAAGAACATTTAATTCATTCAAATTAGTGTAGATTTTTAGTGCGAGTGTGAACTGAGAAATGTGTGCACTGTAGCGCTGGCAAAGCGTTACTATCTCTCTGATTTCTGACATCTGGTTCACCACCACAATAACTCATCTTTTTCCTAATAACTTGGATTAAAATGACTCTTTTATTATGTTGTAACCTGAATCAACATTCCTTCCAGGACCGGTCGTGTCGGAAGACTAAGAAGATTTCCTTTAATTAATAATTAAACTTAAGAACTCTTTGATGTCTCATTCTAAAAGACCCCACCTTTAATCCACTGTCCAGAAATGTCTTAATGTGATTAATTCATTTTCTTCCAGTATTCATGAATGTTGATGTTGCATCAGTATTATTTTATGATTTCTACTTTTGCTAAAAGGTTAAAACATATTAGTAATCCATCTAGCTTCCTGGGTTTCTAATGACGAGAACCACGTGACTTGGTAACTCTTTCCCCATTGGGCCACGCGTCCAAAGTGCCCTCTGTCAGCTTCCTGCCTGGAAGCTACCGAGAGTGTGAGTTCTCGTCAACCCCTCGACGAGAGAACACGGCCTCCGTTTTCCTCCGCTACACGGAAGGCCTCGGGTGCCGACCGAGCTCGTGAGTAACCAGCCTCACCGGTCGAGAACATTGCTCCGGCTAAGAAGCCAGACACCATCTGTCTGCTTCTTTCCACCTGCCATGGGAAAGCCGGTTAGCCTCTACACCAGCCGATCATGGACCAGCTAGACCGGCTCGACAGACTCCTCCGTGCCTGCGGTAACGTCACGTCACCGGGGATAACTCTGAGGTTCGTCAGATCAACGATCACACCGACGAACCTCCACCCCCATCTCACGCCGAGGCGATCTGGAGCGGTTTAGCAGGTACCAACCCGACCTGGTAAAACCGAGGCTATTGATAAATAACACTCGATCCAGTTAGCTCAGCTCCCCTCCTTTCTAGCCGAGATCCCTAGATAATAACATATCACGGGCTCTCGTCATTAACTCTCAGCTTAATAACATCAGAAGAATCTCTTAAGATGCAACTACCTACCTCACATCTGTTTGTTTATTCAATCTGTTTTCTTTAATAAAATAACTGAAGTCTAAGTCAGCTTCTGGGTTATACCTTCCAAATATACGTACGTAGGTCTCCCTTTGAATCAAAGAGAATCTAGAATGCCTGCATAACCATCAATTTAGTGAAGGTAGCTAACAGTGCTTAGCATAAAACCGACAAAACTAAGCTGATAACCTTGCAGAAGTGTGTCCGTACTATAACGATAAAATCAGGTTATATTACGCTACAGCACAAAACCACAAAAACAGATGTTTTCAGCTGCTATAATCTTTGATTTATTAATAAAATGCAGAAACTGTTCTAATTCTACTTTATATTACTTATTTTATGAACTTTGACTCATCTATTTTAAGCTTCTGCTCTGTAGCACTTTGAGATTGTGAAACATAAAGTGCTATATAAGTTAAATTTATTATTATTATTATTATTAATTTCGATGTTGAAAGCAAATTCACAGGCAGACAGTTTTTATGGTGTACAGTGAGACTGTGATGTTTTAAAATGTTCATTTGTCTCCTGATTTTGAATATGCTGCATAGTTCTTGCTAAACAGATTTTACTTCAGTAAATAAATGTTATTAAAACTTAGGTCTGCTGTCCATTGCAGTCCAAGACTGCAGAGCATTTAAATATAATGACCTTTTACTGTGCCGCCCTTCTTTGCCCCTGCCTGGACCCCCCAAATAAAAAGTTCTCGATCCGCCCCTGGGGCTGAGCTGCGTTCAGCGGGGTCAGACTCCGGTGTGAAGCCTCGTCTCCCCCTGACTCGGACCGTGGACTCGTTAACAGACATCAGTGTGACCCGTTCAGATTTATTAGTTCCTCTGGTTTAATGTGTGTCTGAAGCACAGGGACACTTTCAGAGTCACAAAGAGGTTTTTTCCGAACAGCTGACATATGATTGGCAGAACTGATGGAACTCCGTCGCTAGACTCGCCAGTCGACTCGACGCAGAACTTTAATCCATACAAGTGCGCAAATATAGGCTATATATATTTAATATGCTTTACATTGTTTCATCATCATCACGGCCCCTGCGAAGGGTCGGGTGTCGTCCCGCACCAGTGCGTTGAGCCTGGGTGTTTCCAGTACTGGCGATCTTGTGCCAGCTGCGCCACGGCATGACGGCAACTCCGGATTGTTGGGAGGTTGTCCGCAACGACGTGGAACCATCGGGTGCGGCCGGGGTTTACGTCGTGGTCGTCTCCAGGCTGCGGCCCTCGGGTCAAAATGCAGAATGGCTCTGGTCGGATGATCAAAACGGAGACGAAGGACGTGCCCGAGCCAGCGGATGCAGCGCGTTGCGCTGCCAGGCAAGATGCTCTGAACTGGCGCCGAGACTGCGTTCTAGTGCTAGGTTGGAGACCCGCTGAGGCCACCTGACATTGTTTGTAAAAAATATATATATTAAGTTAATTCTGACGGTGTGGCGGTGCGCCACGATCAATTACGTGTAGCGGAAACCCTGATCGCACAAGTGCTACGTCTAAAAATAGTTTGTAGCTCAGACTGTTTTTTTAATCGCATGTGCGACATATATGTCACACTGTACAGCCCTGTGCTAAACTGATAGCAACGTAAATGTTTATAAAATAGCATTCAGACTAATTACCGTATTGACCTGAATATAGGACAAGGCTTTTTTGTTGAAAAAAATTAAAAAGTGGGAGGTCGTCTTATATTTGGGTCATCCTATACTTGGGTGCTATGATTTCTTTTTGTGGTTAGAAATGTTTTAAGATGGCAGAAATGAAAACCACTCAGCTCAGCAGGTGAGAGAGTCTGGCTTCGTTTACTGAGTGAAAGCTGGAGGATTTGTTCTCCCCTCTAGTGAAGCTCATTCTCTAACTCTTCAGAAGCTTTTAGCACTTTTGCAACAAATGAACACAAGTGGTTTGGATGTTTTTTAGAGGTATATATGCTCCACTTTAACTGAACACTTAAGGTTGAGAACCCTGCTTTTCTACTGAGCAGATGAGGAGCTGAAGTTGTTGGACTCTTGTGGTTTGTTGGATTCCTTTCAGATGATTTAAAATAACTTGTAATAGCCCTCTGATGCCTGGTAGATGTCAGGAGTTGTTCCTGTGCACCTTTAGTGACAAACCACAGCCAGGAGCAGCAAGACCTCCCAGAGGTCACGAGCTCAGAACTCCAAACTGCATTTATAAGCTCCAAACAGCGTCGGCTCGTAGCCCAGGGCCATGCTGAATCCTCACAGGAAGTCACGATGGAAAGCGAGGCCATGAGATTAGAGATGATCTGCAATAAAACAGAAAACAATCATCCCAGAAGCCTGGCGGAAAAACTTTGATCTCCTTCTTGTTAATTTCATCATGCTTTAAATAATTTGAGTTCTGAACTGAAACCAGTGAGGAAGCGAAAGAAAGTTGTTATACCGTAATTCCTCCTTTTTACATGGATTGGAGATCAGTATGTCAAAAGCTGGAAGACGCTCTTTGGACTGCACTGGTTATCTGCAGAGGAAGATTAAGATCAGGCGGCTGAACGATGTGTGAAACGTTGAACCGATGATGCGCTCTGTGTCTTGGTGAAGACAGATGTGCAGCTTTTTCTGGTGCTGCTCCATCGGGATGCTTGTGAGGATTGGTCCTAGGAATACGTATCCCTGCAGATTTGATGAATGACATCATGTTTTTATGTTTTTGTGCATCTTAAAATGTGATTTCATATTGTGGAAACCACGTTTCTCTGCTCTAAAACCGTCTAGTCCATGGTTGATTCATCTCTTCATCATGTCCTCAAGTTCTGCAGAAGCCTGTTGATCAAACGTGATCTGAATCCAGTTTTCTCACTCCTTCTGTTTCTAACTGGTTTTAAATCAAGGTGCAAATAATTGAAAGATGAGAGGAGATGTGATCAAACTGTCCAAATCAGACATAAGGTCACATTTTTTGGGTGCATCCTAACAAAAACATGGCAACTTGCATGAACATATAAACACACACACTTTATGTTGTGAGAGTCCTTCCATCCTTGTAAAAATCACTGTCATGCTTGGACATCACCTCAGTTCATCAGTCTGTTCTAAAGTGTTCTGGGTGGCTGGACCTGTCTGCTCAGCTGGATTCTTTTAGTAAAATTCACAATTTGAACACTGTTTGTTTACCTGCGACGCTCCTGGCTGTTTAACACAGAGAGACTGACATGTCAGTGCTGCCGTGCAGATGATTTACCTTCTTCCTTGTCACAAAACCAACTTGATATACTGGAGGGCTGGAAGCCTTTCACTGAAACTGCAGCGCTGCTCATGTGGGAGCAGAGCAGACATTGTAACGAGGACATTAATAAAGGATGCGGATCCATTTTTAATGATCCTGTGGCCCCTTTGCTTTGAAACTGATTTGGTTGACTTTCCTCTTTGGAATCTGTGTTTCGCTTCGAGAGAAACTTCTGGAAGTGCCTTTTTTCCCTGCACAGAAACAGCCTAAGATATTAAACCTTCATGCACCTGACAGTATGTGAATCAGACGCTTAGAGACGCGGTCTTTTCTATTTATGGATGATAATCCTCAAGTATGGATCTGCAGGGAGACAAGAGGAGATCTTTGGCAGCTCATCTGCAAATGTGGTTTGCAGTTGGATATTTAACACTCACAAATCAATGTAGTGTACATCAAATCAAAGCTCTGATGCAAGGATTAATCTTCATATTCAGCCCCTGTCTATAAACTAGTCCATTTTGTTTTGGTTTTCTTTCCAAGACAGATACGATCACGCTTATCTTTGCTGTATTTGATGCTTTTTGAGTCATCAGAGGAGTTAAAAGCAGCAAACCCCAGCTAGAAGCTACATGGTGTTGGCTATGCACACACACATTTACATACTTACACACAGTCATCTCTATTCTCACTTTGTCAGGGGGCTGAGAGTCTGTCTCTTCTCTCTGCAGCAGGCTTCTCTTTCTCATTGCTCCATCCCTCTCTTGCTTTGTTCATGCTGCGCTCTCCATCTGAAGCAGCGCCACACTAGAGCACTAATGAGCAGGCTGAGAGCAGCCTCGGCGCACAGATCTCCCATCAGCTGAAGACAAGGAGCAGCTCTGACGGCGTTCCAGGCACTGATCTGCAGTCAGCTGAGAGGCGACTGTAGATGGTAAATGACATTGCAGGGAAAGGCGCAGGAGAGGTTTTAAAGCAGATTCACAGGCAAAATCAGAAGTAAGCAGTAGAAAAGGGCAAGTCTGCTCCAGCGTAGAAGGCAACCCTCTGTGCACTCAGAGGCTGACCCTCAGTGCGCCGTCCCTGCTGAGAGAGGAAGGACCAACCATGGAGGAGACGCTCACCTGTAGCCGGAGCCCTTTCTCCCAGGTGTTTGGGCGTCAGGGTCAGCTCATGCAAGCCAGTAAGTGTTCAAATTCATCCAAAATCTGGTCAAAATGTTTATTTTGCTTGATTCTGATCTGTTTTATGTAGGAATTAGAAGCCATAGCTGTGATTTGCAATCAATAACTTGTTAAAAACGAACTAATTAAATGAACAAAAAGCAACATTATGTAATGATGGTGTTTATTAGGCAACAGTTGTGTTCCACTTTTAGCTCGTGCAAAATATATTAGATTTTTTTTACGAGCAGCTTCTAGTTGATTCAGTATTTTTGCATATTTGAAAAAAAAAAAAACAACCTAATTTGCATTTCATTCCATCCTGCATTCTTCAAATGTTTGGCTTTTATGTTTATGCTGCAGTTTGTGAGTAATGCAGCGTGGCACGTCAGTGTGTTAACGCTGACAGACTGCGATAGAGGTGTCAGGTGTGAACATGTGTGTTAGTGCTGGCGATCGCTCTGCAGGATCGCGGCTCACTTTTCACAGTCCTTTTGATCTCCGTCTGACTGCATGCCACAGGTCTGGAAAGAAAAAAAATCCTCGTGAGCTGCAGAAAATGACTGGTGGCATTAAATAACTGGATGCAATAACACCTGTGTGAAATAATACAAGGAAATGTTTTAAAGTAGCTGGAGAGAACTCAGTTTATTACATTTTTAGACACAAGTGGGTATTTTTATCCACCTGGTTGTTGAAAATATTTGCAATTTGAGCCACTGCATGAATGAAAAATGTGTTATATTCAGGAAAAAAGAACGACCTCTTACAGATCAGGACAAAACAAAAAGGATGTAGTCGTCTAACATTAAACACATGCTACAGTCTGTCACATGGCTCTGGAGGATTTTTGCTTCAATTTTTTAAACTTTGCTTCAATATATTGAGGTTTGCAGACATGTCTTTATACATAGTTCTTGTTTTTTTACACTTGATATTTTTTTTAGCTGTTCTGTTGTTGATTTGCTTGTTTGGTTTTAATCTGTAGTGAAATGGCTGCAAGGTGCCCAGTTCCTGATGCCTAAACCATCACTCCTCCACCGCTGTGCTGACGGTTGGAATCAGTTGTTTGGTTGTTACCAAAGCTAAGCTGTGCTGGCACGTTCTTAATGTTTTCACCTTCTCTCTTCCAAGAACGCTGAACGCATTCGGCCTTTTTCTAATTCTAAAGTCATGAACTTTGACCTTTAACTTGCCTTCTGAGGACCTGTGGAGTCTGAGGTGGAGATCTTTGCCCCCTTGTGATTCATCTTTCTATCTGGACTCCAAATTGTTTGACCTTTAACCCTTCCCACATTGATTGGCAGGAACAGTTGTTCCTCAGAGGTCACTGCTGATGTTGCTCCTCCTTGACGTTGTGCTAACACACACCTGTATGCTCCAGACTATAAATCAGCCCTCCTCCTTTAATAGGGGTGTTCCCATTTGCTCCTGGTTGGAACAAAGTTTAACATCGTTGTTCACACTGAGCTTTTTCTAGTCTGTTTAATAAATAATAACACTGTAGAGTCTCACTAGAGGTTGGGTTTAAATCATTTAGGAACCTGGTAAAGATCGGATCATTTTCTACCTGATGCTGTAAAGAGGATGGCCTTTACGTAGTGCAGAGCTGGGTTTGTTTTTACTCATGTTGAAAGAATTTTCTGCTTTTCGTGAAGCAGACATCACTCAGATTCTGCTCCTATAATGATAAAGTTGTCAGTCTGCTGATGTTGAGACTTTGCTGTTTCTGTCTCAGGAACATCTACTTTAAGCAAACTTGAGGAAAGTTTTAACGGTGCCTTGCTCAAAGGCATTAGCTAATTTAATCTCAAGCTGAGTTTAGAGTGTTTTCATGTTTTCATGTAGATTGAAGGGATTACTGGTGTCTGCGTGTTTATTTAAAAACCTTTTTCCTTTCCTTATTTCTGCTGAAGCACATTAATTGTTGTTGGACAGGATTAGACCTTTGCATTTGACTGTTTAGTCATCAATAAATAATGTCCTACTGTAAGGTTGCTGTCTGGCCTTTTCCTCCACTAGAACTCTAAGGTTTATTTTAACAGCATGCTGCAGAGCAGGAGCGTATTCTTCATCTTCCCCAGTGGTTTGTGTTAATTCACCCTCTCTGATTATAAACTTAGTGAGGAGGGCGGTGATGTTTTTCCCTGTCAGTCCAGGTTGAGGGCGAATCAACCCTAAATACCGCTCTGGTTGTGTGAAAATGACATTATCATCGCATGAGTGTGTGTGCTGTGATGAATTACAGTCGATCCTGCGCTACCCCAACTTATCTATGCTCTTTGAAGCTTGTGCTGCAAGGCTGCGATTTTGGATGTGTGTGAGAGAGGCAGAGGGGAGGTGGGGAGGGGGAAAAATGAGGGAGGAAATGGAGGGGGGGGGGGGGGGG
>SSNR01000215.1:504022-536945 GCA_006937965.1 Callopanchax toddi
GGGGGGGGGGGGGGGGGGGGGGGGGGGGGGGGGGTAGCATAAAGTGAGCAAGCTGCAAACTGTGTGAATAAGAGATGGATGTTTGGTTCTATTTTTAGCTCCGTTGCATACTGTTGCACAGTTGTTGGAGGACTAATCCACAACTGTGCTGATCCGCAATATCAGAACAGCAATTATATGAGGATTTAAAGTAATTTTATTTTTGTTATCTATGCCTGTCACCCATCAGCGGAGCAGGAGTCTCTCAGATGCGCCTGAACGACAGAGTAAAAACATATCCAGCGCCCAAAGACTTGAATATTAACAGCCTTCTGGTACGAGGCTGGCAGAATAAACACTTGACAGAATTTTCTTTCTCATGAATCGTACTCACGTGGCAGCGCCAGGTGCGTATTCCTCTGATTCCCCACCGGTGGTGTGATTTCTGCTCAGCGTTGTCACCAGAAATCCCTCATCAGCTCCTGTTTGTTTGACGACTGTAACTTTAAAATGCTTAAAAAACTTTTTGAAAATCCACTCCAGTAAAGGTCGTGGTCTTATTCCCTTCGACTAACCCCTGAGAAGAGTTGTGCTCATCACATTGTTATGGACCTTAATGAGATTTGTTCCTCTTGAGCATCAATAATAAATCCCAGTCTAATCACGTCAGCCCTAAAAGACAATCAGAAACTGTTTATTGCTCAAACAAATCTGCGGTTTACTGACAGAATTCCTATTGATCATTTTCATCTCTTAATACACTTGTTGCTTGTATTATCTCTCAACCCAACCCCCTCTTTTCCCTGTCAGTTTGAAAATAAACCAGCATGTAACACGATTAACGTCAAACTAATTGGTTTTCCTTATTTGGGTATTTGAAGCTTAGGTAAATCATTTTAGTTATTACGTTTTATCTCACTAATGTTCTAAATAACTCTGAAACATCTCTCCGGCGTGTGAAAACCAATCAAAAAGAGCTCAGCGGCTGAGGATACATCATGAGTTCAGCTTATTGTTGTGTAAATACTAAATATGACACTCCCTAAAATACCACAATAATTAAGGTTTTGTTTGCTTCCCCTGTGAGACTCTAGCTGTCAGAGAGCTCTGTTTAAACTCCTCCTAACGGCTCAGTAAGGCGGCGGTAAATCTACGCTCAGGAGGGGTGAAGTGATTTGAAGTTTTAATGCATGACCACTGCAGGTGCAGCTCATATTTTTGCTTTTTCTTTGAAGTGATTAATTCCTCTCCTTCTGCCACTTATGTTATGGCTCCTCTCACACCTCTTTACCGGCTGGTCTTCCTGCAGTGAGAGATTAGCTTTATGCTGCCGGTGTTGCTAATCGTGCAGACGGAGTCACGTTGCTGTAGAGAGACAACGTTTACATTTCTGCTTAATGGGATTTCATCCCAATTTATATGTGGGACGTAATTATTCATTTTTTTTTTCCTGTTTGTTTAGAGAGGAAGATCCTGTTTTAATGAAAACTGTCAAGGGGTTTTAAAATAACCGACCTTACTACTGGAGATACTTGTAATTTAATTAAAATAATCAAGCTAAACGAGGAACAATAATACTCAGAGATAAAAAAAACCCAATTTAGTGACGACCATCTTGACTCCTGACTGACCTGAAAGAACAACTTTGCATGCATACTCTTAGTTTAATGCTTAAAAGTCTTTTTGCAAGTTGGAATAAAGTAATTTGTTGTACATGTAGAATTTAGGAGTCATGCAGTATGCAGCAGCCCTGCAGGAGGTGGACTGCAAATGCGCTGATTAGCGATTTACCCCAGAAAGCAGAGATACTGTATGTAAGATGTGCTTAAAAAGTTGAGCCTATGAAGCCACACTGTAAATTTTAGCTGCATTTACTTGAATATTTAAAGTTTAACTAGTTTTAACAAAGTAACTTAAGTGATATTCCTTTATTTCACAGAGAACCTCTTATATAATCTGCTCTAACTTACCTTTTGACCAGACTTGTTTTTCACAGATGAATGCAGGTCATCCATCTGCAACAGCAGGCTCAACTTTCTTGACTTGAGCTGAAAAAAGTTGCACTGAGAGTCATATCTAATTAAGATCACATGAAAAATAAAGCCTGTGTCCATCCATCCAAAATGGAGACGGTATATTTGAATCAGTATCAGGAATGTCTGAGTGTAGCTTGTTTGTTTCTTAAGGAGCTGCTGGAGTTTCTGTCAAGCTGCTCTGAGTATTGTAAGAGTCTCCTCACAGAATACTGTCACTGCAGCCATTTCAGTTATAGCAGCAGATTGAGAGACGCCTTCAGATTCTGAAAAATATACAACTTACCTTCTACTATTGCCGGTTCAGGTCTTAGAACTGGAAATCTCCAGATTCCGTTAATCTGCAGACGAATAAAGGAACCTGACTGAGGAGTCAGCTGTCTTTATAACTCCCCTCATCCTGTCTCTATCCTCCTCTGAGTCACTTTACTAATATAAAGTTTGAGTGTTTGCTCATGCAACCACACATGGGGATTAAGACAAATACAATTTAGATTTGTTTAAAAGTGTTGCAGTGATTTTCTTCCTCCATTATCTCTGGAGGCAGCAGTGACAGAAGGCTCGGGATCAGTAAAGCAGGAAATGAATCTATAAACCCAATTTATACACAGGACAGTGAAATCCATCAAATAGAAACACATTCTGATGCTGTGGCGATGTGATGGAGACAGTGATTTGCTTTGCTTTGATAAAGCTGTAACACTATTTGTGCACCGTATGGATGTTCTGCTTCATGCATCAGTTTGAGCCTCCATGAAGCTGCAGTTTTATTTTTACTTTGAACAACAAGTCATTATTTGCACAGCTAGTCAGATTTGGTGCGTTGTGATGAACATGTAGTCACTTTAAAGGACGTAACGCCTGAATGATGTGTATAAAAATAACATAAGTACCAACAACTGTATGAGGGCACTTTCAGGGTTCTTCAGATGTTCTGATAGTAACGGATTTAAAAAGATCATAAGAGTCCGTGTATAGCTTTTGCTTCATAGAAAAATACTTTAGATGTGAACTTCTTTTCTTGCACTGATGTTTTCAGTGGAGTGGCTTTAAGGCTGTATTTCCTGACACTTGATGGAGCTGCAAGACTTTCTTCCAAACAAAAACAACAACAAAATAGACCCGAAAAGCAAAAACCAACTCAAAGCAGGACATTTTTCTTAAAGGATGGCTGAGCTCCAAATACCCAGGTGACCCAGGTCCTATCTTTAGAGGAAGAGTTGAAAAACATTCTCTACATTCAATATGAAAAAATAAATGTGTATAAACATAAAAGGGTCCATTATAGAGGCGGCAGACCTCTTTGTTTAACAGCAGATGTTGTGTAAGATTTACTGGTGTGCTCGCAGCCTTGAAGTGACTGACATCCATTCATAAAGGAGCTCATATGAACCTCGCCTGTATTTAAAAAGCACTGCAGTGTTTTCCAGGGTGAACCAGCCAGATGATGTCCAAAGCAAACAGTTTATGTTTGATATGAGCGCCAGGTATTAAGCTGAATCCAGTGTTTTCTTGTTTTGTTGTGTGAGAGCTGGACTCTGCAGAGATAAACAGGAGCTGGAGATTATCATTCAGACTTGTTTGTTTATTAAAACGATACCAGCTGCATGCAAAAACAGACTTTACGTTTGTAATAGTGAGAAATGTAGTGATTTTCTGGCTTCAATATTTAAATCAATGCATTTTACAAAATATATGCCATGTATAGCAATTAAGTGCCACTTTCGACTAAATGTGTTGGATGTTTTTTGAATGCATTGCTGATTCATGTTCCTGTCAACAGAATAAAGTACATGCACTTAAACTCACTGTGACTCAGCAGGAAACCGCAGCACAAAACTACATGTCGGTGATTACACACATGGTGGCAGGGCTGCATCTTACTGAGGTTTTTATTAAATATAATGTAATGTTTGTTTTAACTCGAAACCCTTCTCATGAATATTAAACAATTCAAATGAAACCTTGAAGAGACTCATCTTTATTCTACTTGAATGATCAGCGAGTGTCGAGTTAAAGGTCAGGTCCACTGTGATCCTCACTGAAAGCTGGCTATATTTGGAGTCATTTTGTCTTCTGCTCTTAAATCGAAAGTTTCCCCGTTGGTTGCATTTATCTTCAGCTGCAGGTGGATGATGCGTCAGCAGCAGTGAGATATTTCTGACAGTCATGTCCGTAATCCTTTCCTTTTTTGCTTTCAAATCCTCACTTTCAGACGCCCATGCTCTCCCATCTAGACAATCCATCTCCGCCGAGCTTCCCTCTGTGAGACGAGAGATCGCTGATGAGCGATAAAAGCTCAGGCTTTAATCCCAAACACATACAGGATTACAGAACAAGTGTTACACATTTGAAGTGAAGCAACAGATAACAACCTGACACCGAGAACATGAGACAAGGATAACTGTGATAATGATCACTAGGGAACATTTCCATCCAAAAAGTATATGAAATGTATTTCAGCAGGACTAAATTTATTGGCTTTTTACAGAGCTGGAGACTAATTGCTGATAAAAATGAAGCACTGACAGCAACACCAACACTCTATCTGCCTATCAAAATCAATAAACAGATCACCAAGAATCCATGAGCCTTGGCTTTGAAGCAATGGCTTATGGGAGTTTGTGTTGCAGTCCATTGTACTCAGAAGTCTGATATGTCTTTGCTTAAGTCAGAAAACTCTACTACCTCTCCCCCGACCGCCAAAATTTAGAAAGCTGTTTCAGAAAGTCAGAGATTTCTGATCCCTGACCTCAAAATGTAATATAGCTGCCTAAAACATAAGGATTTGGCATTATTAAACCTTTAATTTTTACTTCTGTCTAGTTTGTACCACAGTATTTCTGTATATTTACACATGTCTAATCACAGTCACTGAATGTGTTACAGTGTATGAATGCAGAGAAATTCATAGTTGTCTAATGGTGGCCTTGGGTTGATGCCTGTTAAAATGTGAAGAAACTCACTTTGTTTAATATTTTTAAAAGGCACTTTAAATGTAAACTATTTAGCTGTGATTTAAACACTATTACACTAAAAACTATAATCTTATTAGCATAGCTTGGCAGCAACATTACAGTGTTTGCTATCAAACTATGCTCCTATTAGCATAGTAGCAACATTATATGCTATCAAACTATGATACTAGTGTAATTTACTGGTAAAATTCAATGAGCATCCTGATCTTTTTAGCATAGCTTGGTGGCAATGTTTTAAGCTAGCTAACTAGTAAATGGCAACCTCAACAACTATAGATCCTGTTCCTGCTGGGTTATGTTTATTTATATTCTTATTTATGACACTGCTGCAGCTATATTTGTTAGCATGGCTGCTATCCATTGTGTAAAGTTTTTGTTAAAATGTAATACTCTCCATTCACCACAAAGACCTCCCACTGCCCTCACTAAAGAAGATCATGATTGAAAAATGATAGTCTCACCACTAAAGGGCTGAATTAATCTGGTTTATTAATGTCTGTTTCAAGTTTTTCCTTTATTATATTATAAAATGATCTACCATGTAATCAAGCCGAGGTTCAGGAGCATGTTTCATCCTCTGTGACTCACTCAACACCTTCCACTATAATTATTAGAAGCCCCACTGCCTCGGGGAGTAATCTCACTGTGACTGAGGTGTGAGGATGGCACAGCACAGCGGGCTGCAGAGCCACACTAAGCTGCCTGAACTGAGGAGGAGAGGGCCAACTGTGAACAATCACACCAATCAGAAAGACTCCACTTCAAGGTTAAGTGAGACGCTGCTCAAAAAGAAAACAATCTGAAAAAGTTGAGAAATGGTAAAGATGTGTTATGATTTTAAGCCATCAGGATGACGGATTATAATATTTCTAGAAAAGCAAAGAATTACACCATTATGGAGTCATAGAGGTATGGATTTTTCTTGTTGAGAGTTCTGTCAGCCTGCTATAATGAAAATAATACATTTCAGTGGTAGTCAAAGCTCTGGAAAACTCTATTTAAAATATTAAAGCCTTGCTCCAGGCAACAAATAAAACTCATACCTGATGATTACAGCTGTTTTTTCCTCTTTGGCGGACAATTTCATCCAGATGATTATTTATCAGGTCCTTTTGTTTTGGTGTGCAGGTCCAATGTGATCACCATTCCAAAAAAGTTTGTTATCTGACCCTAAATGAATGTGAACGCTTTGTTTTCTGTTCCATAAAATGAACGAAGAGAAACTCTGAATTTATCACCATGGTAACAAACTCTACACTAAATCTGTTGTGTGACAGATTTCTTCATGAGTTTGATGGAGGACTTCCTGCTCCAGCAACATAACATCTTTACATTGTTTCCCTCTGGTTGCCATGGTAACCATAGCTCCATTGACGATGGATTTTTATTGCACACATGGTCACAACTCAAAACGAACTTACTTAGAGTTGATAGAATTAATTTAGAGTAAGTTAACTCAGATATTTTTGTTTTGCTAATTGCTAATTTTTCATGCATGTTCTCCTATTCTTTTCGTTTTTTAAGCTCAGGTGTCAACGCTTAAAGCTGTGGACAAATCATGCCTTGTGTTATAAAATGAACTGTAAAAACACACAATGCTGCAGAGACTCACGAAGCACAAACAAAGCACGTCTTGCTGGAATATGTGATTTAAGAGGTGTTGGGTGACATAAAATACAAATAAAAACTCACAGATGTGCTCATCTGCAGAAGCACAGATTTTTGTTTTGGTAAATTTCCCATGAGATTGGGCTGTAGGGACAAATATTCCTCATTTTTATCCCTTTTGAAATGCAACAAAATGAGTTTTTTGAGCCATTAGCCTTGGCAGATCATTTAAATCCCATTTTGTTTGATCGTTAGCCTAAATGAAAGTTGTCTGGTGAAACCCTTCATTCAGTTTCAACTTCAACACTTAACCCTGCTATTAATCATAATCCTCCTAAATCACATTAAAGGCTGTCGTGAAAACGCAGCGTTGCCACTTTGTAATGCTGTATGTTTAATTAATCTATTTAAAATAAAAAGAATTTAAGCAAATATAGCAATTTAAAGCTTTTTTTGTCATGATTGCATAAACAATATGGGGAGTTGTACATGGAAGCACCTAAATTAGAGGTCCTGGGATTTAATAAACAAACAAACAAACGAATGTCAGTGCAGGCAAAGATTTGTCTGCCTCCAGACACGTGTCCTAGATCCAAACTTTGACAGATAATCCAAAGGTAGTTCTTTATTTTTGTACTTCATAGATGT
Source organism: Callopanchax toddi (assembly GCA_006937965.1). NCBI lineage: Eukaryota > Metazoa > Chordata > Actinopteri > Cyprinodontiformes > Nothobranchiidae > Callopanchax > Callopanchax toddi. The sequence continues at coordinate 511,269 of SSNR01000215.1, forward strand.
GTTTTTGAAGAGCTCACTCTCAGACCACCCACTAACTTTGAAAGGACTCTCCTCAAACACTCTGACTCCGGGTTCACATGGCAGCCTAACCTCCTCTAGACTCAGTCCTTCCTGTTTCTGAGTGCCCAACGTCAGAAACAACCAGAAGCAACAAACACGAGCGCTTTTCTTCCAACTTAAAGAGTCTCGGCTCTGTTCGACAGCTAGAAATGTTTATGAGGCCGCGTTACCAGAGGATGAACCCAGAGAACAATACTAAAACAATATTTATTCAGGGGGTTTGTTGTTTCCTTTGTAACGGCTTCGATTATTCTGTTCTGTTGTCTCTCCTTCTGAAATGGAGGCTAACAGAAACAGCCGGTAATCCGTTCATCTTTCAGTTGGGGATGTTTTTACAAGTGGAGCACAAAAACACAAGAATGAGGACAGAGAGAGAGAGAGAGAGATGGGGAAAAAAAATCCCTCATGGAAATCTTAGTAGAAACAAAAAAGGGGGGTGGGATTTGAGGGGGATGTGTTCTCAGCTGGAGGGAGAAATGGGCAGATATGGCCAACCGCTGCCAGATTTGTCTTCTAAAACATGCACTCACACACACAAACACACCCACATAAGTGCACAGCCCTGCACCTCCAGGAAGCCTCAGCCCATGTCTGCTCATTTGCTTTTATTCCACCCAGAACAGCAGTAACAGATACGATTAGTGGGGTTTAATGAGCTCTGTGGAGATGAGAGTTCTGCTCTCTGATTCACAGCTGCAGAACCCCCGGGGTTCGGCTCCACCAAACCAATGATGCACACTCCTCGCTGTTTGCACCCCTTCTGCTTCTCCACCAGCAGCGTGGAAATCTTAGGTGGGCATTTGGCTTCACGTGTACTTCCACACACACATTAATGCACTAGTTTATTCATTTTATTTACTTATTTTGAGGTTGATTAGTTTGTTCTTAAAACATAAACAGTCTTAAATAATAAACGCATGCTAGTTAGTTATAGTTAGATAAAAAGAATAACATTTTCAGTAGAGCATTATCACATTTTGAGATTGTTTTGAAGAATTTGAACATCAAGCAACTTCAACGAGTCTTTAGAAAATCCTGAATGAAGCTCTTTTAGATTTATTTGTATATTTGGCTCTGAGACGTGCACTGTTCTGTACAAATGTTCTAAACCATCATTTCTTCTCACAATATTTGCTTCCAAGAAACAAGGTTTTCTTGTAACCTTCTAGGGCCTTTGATCAGTAGTTCTCCAGGTTTTCTGAAGGTCTTTTAAAGATTTCTTTTAGATTTGACTGCTTTTCCCATCATTTGTTAACCAATTATTGTGACAGCATATCATGAAGGATGTTTAAAAAGTAGTTTTTTTTCACATGTTGCCTGACTTATGTTTTTACATTGAGTTTTAAGCCTTTACATGTCTAAAGGATTCATACACACAGAAAATGAATCTTTGACTTGATGTTCCATGTGAGTTGTGTCAGTTAAAATGTCCTCCAGGTTTAAAAAGGCTTGTGGTAGTTAAAATATCACATTGACTAATACAGTCAATCATAATAACTTCAGGTAGACAATAGGTGTAGATATGACTGACTAACTAAATTTGTCATGTTCTTAGATCTTATATATTTTTAATCCAATTAAAGGCACACTATGCAGGTTTGGTTGTTTTTAGCACCCCCTAGTGTTTGTATTAAATCACTTTTGTGAAAACGTTAGCATTGTCTTTGCTCAGAAACACCTAAATCTAACTGTAGAAGTTAGTGATGTGCGGGTTGTCTTTTACCTCGCGGGGACCGCGGGTTACCCGTGGGTTGGGTTGGGTCAATACATTTTTACCTTCAGTGTGGGGCGGTTTGGGGTGGGTTCAAATCAGGGGTTGTGCTATTGGAAAAATTTCCGTCCATCCATCCATCCATCCATCCATCCATCCATCCATCCATCCATCCATCCATCCATCCATTTTCCTCTGCTTATCCGAGGTCGGGTTAAGGACAACAGCCTGCCAGGCTTCCCTCTTCCCAGCCACCTTGGACAGCTCCTCCGGGAATCCTAAGGCGCTCCCAGATCAGCCGAGAAATACATCCCTTCAGCCAAATTTTCCGTTATTGTGTGTGTCTGTGCATGCGTGCATGTGTGTGTGTTTGCGTGTGTGTGTGCGCACGCACAGGACCACGCTGACAGAGAGTGTCTGCAGCTGTAATGACAGGCTGAGAGACGTCCGGTTCTCGCTCTGCGACTGCTGTGGCCTCATTTATAAAACTTATAAAATAAATATATATGTTTATAATTGATTATATTTTATATAACATTTATAAAACAAACAAACAAACAAAACAAAAAAAACGGATCAGAAAGGGAGTCACTTTCTCCGCAATCTTTAGGATTTATAAAACAAAACGTGACAGAGAAATGATGTACTGTACTGTGCAAACTTTGAACTTTGCTTAAGCACATTTTAGAGATGGTAAAAAAACCTTTTTATTTTGGAGACGGTCAGACTAAATAAAAGCACTTTCAGTCAATATTATAACATGTTTGTAATGAGGCGGGTCAGGTTCTAAAAAGAGATGCAGCGATGCGGGGCGGTTTGGTGCAGGTCAGAAGTTTTCAAATGTGCAGAACCCGCCGGTCGATAAAAACCCTGACCCGTGCATCACTAGTTGAAATGTGTCCTCAGCCTTGATTGCTTTCTACTGGAGCGGTTCATCACTCATTCAAAGAAATCAGCTGTGTTCAAGCAGGGAGAGATTAAAAAAAGCAGGAATCATGAGCTAAAAACACTCCGGCGCTAGCATAACAGCTAGCCACATTGGGTTAGCCTAACCCTCACGAAATACGTGACTTTGTGAGACTTCAGGGCACCGGACCTGAGACTCAGAAGTTATAAACGTGGTATTCTGGACACAAGCAGCAGATGGAGCTGAGTGACTTTTCCTTAACCCTGTAAATAAAGGGTCATATTAGCACAGACTGGCTCAAGAAATATGCTTTTAAAAATATTCTGATCACAGATAAAAAATATTTTACTACAACAAATGATATTTAATTAATTCACCTTTTAACAGCTTGAGTTTGTGTCTCTCTACCAATCAGGTGTTAACCAAATATTTACTGTTTCTGTTTTTTTAAATGGCAATGGTTAAATCTGAAAGCATCTGTGATTTTCACCTGACCACTTGGTGGCAGGTGAGCATAGTACAGTAATGTGCTGTTGTCTCTTTTGATGCATGACTTCTTTGGCTTCACTTTAAAAAAGTCACAGCAGCTGAGTGTCCAAGTTTCTTCTAAAAGCCCCAAAACAACAATGATGTTGATAAAAGAGGTGAAAAATGAGGGACGGATGCAGTGGAGGATGAAGGACAAACAAGTAATCAACAAGAGAAGTCATCAGTCTGAAGCAGAAGTCCAAAACCTCATGACAATATTCTCTGCAGCAATTCCACTTCAGACATTTGATTATGCACAAGCAGGTGTGTGATTCAAGTCCATGTGACTGACCAGGAGGAAGTGTTCAGGCAACAGCAGGCGAACTGTTCACATTTCACGTGCAGTCGTTTATTTTCATAGCTACTGGGGCTGCAGTCAGTGGTTTTGGTTTTCTGTTCAGTTATGATTATGATTTAAAAAGAATGACAATAAATGTTATTGAATATGTCATTATTATCATCATTTTAAACATAAAAAATTAAGTGTTTTTTTTCTAGGTGCTACCTGCTCACAAATGTTGCATTACTGCCACCTCTTGGATACAAAAAGAATTACAATCATTTAGTTTTTGTGATTAAATAACATTGTAAGAAAAGCAAAATAACAGTTTAACCTTAAACATCCCCAGGTATAAAAGATGTAAACTAAAAAATAATAAATACAATAAAGTAAATGACTGACTTAGTTATTTTCAGTGTAGGTCAGAGGTTGCAACACAGATCTCAGAGGATGGTCAGGAACTGGACAGAAAAGGAGCAAAAAACAGCAGCTGAAGTCCAAAGAGAAATGTTAGAAATCCTTCAGACAACCTGAGGGATAAAGGTCAAAACCAGTTTATAGGAACCTCCTGGCTCCTCGGCCTGTGGTGTGAATTAAAGTCATTGTTAATAACTATATTTGTGTGCTCTTTCCCTTCCTTTCCTCCGTATTCCTGTCACATTCATTTCATTTCCTCATAGAGTTTTACCCACTAAAACATGGCTCTCTGCTCAATAATGTATTTAGCTGATTTGCATTTGTTTCACAGTGTGATGTCAGCGCTCTGAGCAGCACTGCAGGGTTTCGTTTCTAAGTTTGTAGCTCTGTGTTGTTTTGTTTTTACCAACAGGGGGAAACGTTGGACAGGAAGCTGCTTACTTACTGTGCAACTGTTTCAAAATGTGCTGTAAGATTTTACGATAACAATTATCTGTTAAAGCACCTCCCATCTGTATTTCTCTTCTTTTCTCCTCGTGTTAGTTTTCTTTTCTTTTAATCTTCTTAAATTGTTTTAGTTGTACAGCTTAGATTAGATAGCCAAATTGCTTAATTTTCTAAATGTATAAGTGGATAACTTTAGGTCGCACTTAATAGAACAAAAACTTTCAGTGCAAATGAAATCTATTTAGAGCAACACGGTTCTTTAAGTAAACATGAATAGTTCTGTCCTGTTCCCAGCCTGGCTGCTGCACCTGATCCTGTTAGGTTTGCTGCATCATTTTCATCCAGACTTTACATTTAATTTCATTTTATTTTCACTGTTTTTATTGTTCAGAATTGTCTGAACAGCTGAAGGTCTGTTAGGATGTTTTTTTTCTCTCTATTCTGCTGAAACACACAACATAAAAAGGGACAAAAATGGTAAATATTCAGCTAGAATGTATAAATTTTAACCTGTATTGTAACTCAGCTACTGCATTTGCAGCCCTCTCTCACCTTCCCGCCTACACAGCTCTGCTTCTCTATCATCATTTTCATGCCTTCCAACAAGCAAGCTGCAGGTAAAATGTATTTCAGCTTCCAGAAGTTGACGGAGGATGGAGGTTACTGTCGTTTTGTGCATTTTGCAGCCTTTTTGTCAGCAGCTCCTGATCATCAGCTGTTAATAAAATCAGTTGCTTTGCATAACATCAGCTCAACTAAAACGAACTCAAATCAAACAATCAAATAAAAACACTTCTATTCTGATGGCATTTACAACCTTAACTGGCTGTCTGGTGATTTCTAGATTTTGTAATATTCTCCAGAAAACGTTTATTGGTTTAAGGCTAAACCTTTGTAATAAAAACCCACATATTTAGCTTCTCGTTTCACCAGTTAATAGTGATTCTTACAGCTTGTTGCATCAGAGGCTTAATGATCACAGTATTGAGCTTCAGAGCTGGAGGTCCAATAATCAGGTTAAGGGTTACTGTGTGTGTTGGACCCACAAATGCTTGTATTGATTCTTGTACATGGTGTAGCTTTCATGATCAGTGGCTATGGATTTGGATTTCATCAATAATGTTTGTTTTCTCAGGCTCTTCGTGTGCCGTTTAAAGTGTCTGCGCTGTAGTGTATGAAGCATTTTTATTTTTATTTATTAATCATAACTGAGCACAATCACACTTAATAGAGCTTCATCATTAGAGCAACTTATAGGGGTATAACTGCATGTTCAGGTGTTTAAATAATCAATCAGGTCATATTTTGTATGTTATTTAAAAAAACTTTTCATACAGTCAAGTTTACATTCAAATAAAGCTTTATTAACTTAAACAATAAAGGATTTGAATGCATAAAAGTTTTAAATGCTTTTTAAAAGTGAAAAAAAAAATTAAAATATGTACAGATAATAATCAGCTCCAACCCCATTTATCCCCACCAGGGGGCGATATACACAAAAAACATGGCTTTGTATTGTTTATATTTGGCATCACATAATTTCCCATACATTTCTACACTGTGTATATTCACAGGAACAGCAGCTTTGTACATATTATTAACCTGAAAGTGATCAGTATTCTAGTTTGAATCAGACCTGCAATCCTGTATTCTGTCCACCAGAGGGCACTAAAAGCATACAGGTAAAAATGAGTTCTTGTAAAGTTGGACTAAAACCAAAAGAATGCACACACAAGTGCTGCCGTTACATTTTGAGTGAACTCAAGCTGATATTAAAACAAAGAGGATGTTAGTCCTTTTGGGTTTTAATCACTCACTTTTAAATAAAGGCTGACAAGAGTAAAGACCACAATGCATGTGTTTATGTAAGACAGAATGAGGAGATTGTCTGGAGTGTCTGAATTCAGGCGACAGCCACCCTATTCACATATTCATTATTCTGACGCCTGCTCCAATCTCACCTCAGGGGGACGCAGCTTCCTCCTCAGCCCCTTCGCTCTTTTCTTATCTTTGCTGCCTTCAATCCCAACTTGTCAAATTTTCTCCCACAAAGCTTGTTTGCTTGAAAATGTCAGCCACGGTGAACAAATTTTGTTATGTAACGCATTAATCTATGCTCTCCCGCTCCCTCTTTTTGTGTGTGCATAGGCGTTTGTGTGTGAAAGAGGCTTTCTATTTGCATCCTGAAAATACCTTCTGCAGATGCTTGGCCTAAAATCCTCCTCCTCAAATGGATTAAGCAGGTTGTATTTCTTCATTTGGCAGAAATGTGCCAGTAGAAGCTTCTGGCTCAACACAAAGAGTTTAATGGCAGAGTTTGAGTAGAAAAAAAAAATCACCTTTGGATAGATGCCCAGTCCCCTTTTCTCACCGTCAACTCAGTAATTTTCAGGTTTTAGAATATTTAAAATGCTTGAAATAGGCGGAACGACAGATAATGACATTTTTAGGAGTCCGTGCAGCAGCTCATGAAAATTATAAAAAGAGATACTTATGCTAAAACGCACAAAAATATGGAAATCACATTTCCCTCCACGCTTTCATTATCCGGAATTCCCAGCAGAAATATTTGTGGCGACCCTTCAAAGACCAAGGGTCAGTGATAAGTAAATGGGAAGTGTGTGGAGGAAGTGTGTGTGTGTGTGTGTGTGTGTGTGTGTGTGTGTGTGTGTGTGTGTGTGTGTGTGAAGGAGGAGGAAATACAATTGGGATGTCTGGTTTTAATGTGGGAGCTTATAGCTGGAGAGGAAACCTGAAAGGAGAAGTTTGCCAAGGGTAAGAACAGGAAAACAAAAACAGGATGACTTTAAGGCTCAAGTGGAACATTCTGGACCAGAGACGGCGTTGATAGAGAAAGTGACAGTAGGAAACCGGTGTGTTATCTCTGTCCTTCCTCCTTGGTAGAAAAATTAATAAAAAGTCCACAAAAACAGAAAAAAAAACTATTTTTTGACCATTTCCTCTCATTGATAATCTGAAGTTGCTTTGCATTAAATCAAAGACGGACTTAAACTAAATCCTGTTCATGATGGTGATTTAAACTCTGTGTCTCCCTCCAGCTGTGCAGTCTTTGAACAGTCTGAATGACCAGATTGCAAGCTTCATGGTGACTGGACCCAAGCCCCCAGAGCCGGAGGAGAAACCCTCCTTCCCACCTCCGGAGAAGGAGACCATGCAGAAGTCCATGAACCTGATGAGGCACCTCCTCGTTGACGCTCAGGTCAGCGGCTCTTATTTCAGCAACACAAAACAAAACAACAATCCCCCTAGGGGATGGCTGCAGTATAGGTTTGAATTCTCACCTCCTCCATGTTAAAAACACACCTCAGGCCATTTTATCTAAATGCTAATTCTTATTGTTTCCTGTCAGTTTGTTCAAATATTCATTTTTCTAATATGCATAGTTTTAATTAACTTTTTGATGCTTGCTTTCCCCATGACAACTGCAGTAAATCACTCCTGACTCAATAATGAAAACATATTAAATGTTCTCATTTTGCAGGATAGGTGGCAAAATTTGATTCTCTGCACCCCGAAAGTTAAGGAAAACTTTAAAAACGCAATATCTTCTATACAGATGTCAGACCCTAAAAGAAAAAACAAAACAAAAGTCACTTAAAATGTCCAGAAATCAAAATGTATCACTATGGGTTTATTAAACTGTATCTGATAAATAGTGTGACTTATGAGGAACAAAGTTCAATGAAGTGTTAAACAAACAGCAGAGAACAACCTAGTTTGTCCCGATCATCGACAGGCCTGACTCCTAAGAGCACGGCTCGTGCTTCATTTTGCACCAGTGCAAATTGTTTGTGAAGATATTGAACGGCGTTTCTGAGCTTTTCTTTCAAATGGTCTCAGAAGGGATGAAAATATTGACTGTAACAGAGGTGAAACAACAAGGTTACACTCACTGCATCAGTCTGCTGCCACTCCACAGCTGATTGGATCAGACCATTGTATCAGAGGAACATAACTTTAAATTCATATTTATTTCAGAGATAATTCCACTGCCTTTATAATTCAACAACAAACCAGCTGAATCATTATTGTTGTGCTAAAGAGAAGCTCTTTTTCTGGTGTCTCATTTGATTACGACTGATTGTTTCATGTTGTCAGGAGTAAGGAGGATGAGGAGGAGAGTGGAGAGCTCTAAGTGTTGGAGGGAGGATGCATCTCGCTCTAGTGACACGGTTTGATTGAGCCGATTGTGATTTAATGCACGTGTGCTTGTGATATTAATTTGTTACAGCGTCATTAATATCGGAAGGAATTTAGCTGTCAATGAGCTGCAGGCTGCAGTTTATTCATGTCAAATAAAAGGGTCTAGAGTCTGTTTTAAACTGGTTTTTAATGGTTGCTTCCAAATTTAGCGTTTTTCCCAAGTTAAATATAAAAAAGAGAAAAATACAGATTTGATGTTCTGTCTTTATCGTCTTTGAGGCTTAAACATGTGTTTTAGTCTCAAAGCCCATTGAAAAGCAGCTTCATGCAGGGACATGAGACATGCACAGACTACAGAGTGACTGCTGACTGACCCTGAGCACTCCTTACCTTTTATTTTATTTTTTTACTACCTTTTTCTTCTTTTCAAAGACAGGTAGCCAAGACTCTATCTAGTAATTCAGTTTCCCTGAAACAATCTGTCTGTATTTAGATATTTTGCAGATAATGTGTCATCAGCCAACAGGATTAGGTATTTTTGTCCGACTTGTTTTCTCAGTTCAAGAGACTCAGCATATTAAGTAGATGATGCGTCAATGTGAAGAATACACACAGTTTAAACATAAATCATTTTATTATCATAATTGGCAAATGTCCACCAATAAAGGAAATAAGTAAATATTTCATAGAGTCTCTTGCTCCTGTTCAGTAGAACTACAGTAAACCATGGCATTGTGACTTATATAGGAGAAAGGATTATTGTCTGTCAGTTAAGAGGTTGTTGGTGTGATTCCCCTTTCCCCAACATGTCAAATATGTCCTCGGTCAAATCAGAGTTAGGTTTATTGCCAAGTTTTTACAAACAACATGTTTTAATGAGCTGGTGCAGAAAGAGTTACACATCAGACACACGAAAACAATGATACACGCATGTGACGCTTACAAGAAAATGCATGCAAATATGCTAAATATGAGCCAAATCCTCACAAGTGTAAACACAGTCTGACTAATATGTATGTTCTGGAAGTTTCTTTGGTCAGAAGAGAGCGTTAAGAGCCTATTCTGATGAATCGGAGCATACAGTTTGAGAGGAACAGCTCTAAAAGTGTTTTTCCAGGTGGGAGGAGTCAGCAGCCATCATAGGTCTCTGTAGCTCCTGACCTGCAGATTTGTGCATGTGTGCATGAACAATGAATGTGACTTTTAGTAATTGAGTGCTGCAGCAGACCATTTACCACTTATATTTTAAATGCCGAGCATTCATACTTTACTAATATTATATATCAGGCCAATCGGATGACCTCTAGCTCCCCTTGATGCTGACATCTGGTGACACGTGGAAACTGATGTGAGCATCATGATGACAGAGCAGAAGGAGGAGTGAGGAAAAGCAGGTTTTTCCAATTTCCTTGAGTACTAATTCATCTTGTATTTGAAGCTGAGCTGTACAAATGTTCTAAAAACCACATTATATCACAAATATGTTTTATTTTGTTGAATTTCTACTGTCCATTCTGAAGTCCTCAGGAAAAGCACATGGCTGACACATTAAAAACCCTTTCTTAGAATCAAATCTGCTCCTCCGTCTTCAGCTGAGGTATCATGCCACCACGTTAGAGTATTGATGCTGCTATTGTCCTTCAGGACTCAGCTGACTGCAGAGCTGCTTCATGTGGATCCTCCTTCCACACCAAAGGCCCATCTGGTGTGTATCCTGCAGTCAAGCTGAGAGGAGATCCTACTCTCTCGACCCTCCCTCTCATTCCCCTCCCCGTTCTGAACTCAGCTGTGACTACATTAGATGAGCTGTCACTCATCACTGCCGGGGAATCGGGAGGGGGGGGAGCTCGGAGGAGGAAAGAAGAGTGAGGCATCGGGCATCAGGGTGCACAAATGCAGTTTGGAGGCCAGTAAAGGTGACATTGAGAGTGACTGAGTGAAGACACTGATAAATAAGATCCATCTGACCCCCTGTGCAACCTCCACTCCACTCTAATCAGCAGTGGAGAGCTGAAGACACGTCTGTCACTCCTGAAGAAAAACAAAAAGAAGAAGGCAGACCTCCTGGTCTGACACAGAATTATCATTTCAGACAAACAGACCATACTTTAAGAGTTGGGATGAAATGTCCCAAAACACACATTTTTAATGTGTATTGAACACAAGCATCAATAATATTGGCATTGTGGTTTTTCAAGAATTATTAATGTGGATCTTTAACATGTAATTTTGTTTCTCTGCAAAGATTATCATAAAGCTTCCCCCGAAACCAAATTTCATGAAACCCAGAGCAGAGCTTGAGTATGATCCAAAGAAACACTCATTAAAATTTGGTGCAGACAGTTTTTCCTCTAAAGTGGGCACTGGCCTTGGTGGATGTCTGTCCTCTCCAAATAATCATGTCGTTTTTAAAATCTGGACAAAGCAGCACAACAATTTGATTACATGTGTTGGTTTGATCGAATTAAATATCCTAATAGAATTCTCCCAACATCACCTCTGTTTCTGCTATATTGACTGAAATACGGACCTTTTTTAAATTAATATTTCAACACGAATGTCTGACTCGCATAAATGGGCCAGTAGCGCTGGACTTGTGCCCACGGTCACGGACGAGTGCATCCAGGAGGCTGCATTCGTTCTCAGAGGACTAGAAGCGGGGGAGGTAATGCAGAGAACGTGAAGGTGTGACGGGTCCGACTGCATGGGTCAGTCATCCCTCTCTCCTGCGGCCTCATCTGGTCCACCAGAGAATGATTTTTAGCCATGCATAATACATCACCTAGGTTCCATCTGCCCTCTCCGCCTGTCCTCTGACTCTGCAGGGCCGGTTAATAGGCGTTGCTCCAATCAGGACCCGGCCAGATAAGCTACCATGGGCTATAAGACTGCTGTAAGGATTATTGTGGCCCAGCTCAAACACAAAGTGTGACAAATGAGAGTGGTAATTGAGTAATTTGGTTCAAATGGGGTTTTATTCATCATCTGTTACTGAAAATATATCTTTATTAAAACTCTGCTGTCAGAAACATCCTGTAATAATTTCTAAATGCTAGCTGAGATGAATTCATAGTGACTGTTAAAGTGATGTGTTTAAATCAATAGTAGCTTTCTCAAACCAAGGCCACTAGTTTAGTGCATTTTATGTCTGGTTTTACTTCTCCAAGTCCTAATTTTTAGATCTCAGTGAATTGCGTTCACAGTGACGGTATTTACACAGACGAGGTCAGACCGCTGTCAGTCATAAGGCTGCTCTGGTTCAAGGTGCTACCCTCAGCTCGACATGAAGATCTTTCATCCACTTGATGTACAAAGAACGCATTGTTAGAATCAGTCCATCATTTTTATTATTTTTTGTTTCCTTTCTCTTTATTTTAGATGAATAAGAGTAGAAGGGACTAGAGATGAATTACCAGTATGAGATGCATGATATTACTCTTCTATGTGGACTTCTATGCTAAACAGATTGAAAATGACAGCTTATCTTGAAAAGCATGAATTGAAAACCATTTCATTTTAGAAGTGCCTTTGCCTGCAGAAAAATGTATAATATTAATAATATTGGTAGGAAAATTAAAATCCATAATTCACCAATAAACTGTATTAAATTATAATTTCCTACTACTTGGTTTTTCAAGAGATAAATGTAACAAATTGCTTGGAGTTCATTACTAATAAAACATCTCATCGTATTTAGTCATTTTGTGGAATGTTTGCCACTGTTTGGTCACATGATGACATTTTAAGGCCTTTTGTATCCATTAAACCACTGTCGAATGCTGTAAGTCACTTAAAGGCCCACTATGTAACTTTTTCAAATTTTAAGATCTTTTTCTTGAGCCAGTGCTAATATGACCCTTTACAGGGTTAACGAAAAGTCACTCAGCCCCATCGGCTGCTTGTGTCCAGAATACCACATTTGCGAAGTCTGAGTCTCTGGTCCGGTGCCCTGAAGTCTCACAAAGTTGCGTATCTCGCAAGGGTTAGGCTAACCCAATGTGATATGCTAGTGCTGGAGTGTTTTTAGCTCATGATTCCTACATTTTAAAAAAATCTCTGCCTGCTTGAACACAGCTGGTCTCTTTGAATGAGTGATGAACCGCTCCAGTAGAAAGCAGTGAAGGCTGAGGAGACATTTCAACAGCTCGATTTAGGTGTTTCTGAGCAGAGACAATGCTAACGTTTTCACAAAAGTGATTTAAAACAGACTCTAGGGGGTGCTAAAAACAAGCCCAAACTGCATGGTGTGCCTTTAAACTCCAGGAGGTTGATGTCAAAGCAAATCATGCTCCACCTAGTGGCTGGTCCCAGTATATGTTTTAAATCCTGCCCCCTCCATTGTAAATGAATGTGACATTTTTCTAACTAAAAAAGGTAAACACTTCAAATAATTTTTTTCAGGTGTGTTGCAAATGTTCATTTATTTTCCTTCTTTTTTGGGTTCTTATATACACCATTGGGTGGAGGCAAATAGAAGAGACTTTCAGCTCCACATCCCAAGTGCTCCGACTCAAACATCCAACATGGCAGCCCCCTGTAAATGGGATATTGCGATGGCAGAGACTTGTCGCTCATCTTTATATTCAGTCTATGGTAACTGGCAGGCCGTAGGCATCTATATGAATATGATAATACTTCTGTGCTCATATCTCAGCCCTCAGCTTTCCTTTGACTCCACAGAGCTCACCATGCTAAGCTAATATTGTAAAGACCTACCAGCAGCAAAGTAATGAATCGTGCCTGTCAGTCACTAAGGTTCAAAATTCAGCTTCCTACACATCAGGCAGCACCTGCTTGACCTCAGCTTATATTCAGAGAGACGCCTGCAGAGCTGCTTGAGTTTTAATGGATCTAGAGTTTCTTTTTATACAAAACTTTTTTATTGTTTCCAGATGTACATGATAATACCAGTTAGAATAAAACCTTATATATAAAGGTATCATTGGAGGTAGTGATCCATGAAATCCAAGCACATTTTGACTTGTCCAGTATGTGATTGGATTATTTAACAGGCCGTTTTTAATTTGACCCTCTTGCAAAATGTGTAAATATATCAAACAGGACTAATCTATCATGATTACTTAATCAGTGGTTAGACATAGCAACACAAGCTGAGAAGTTCTTCCTTTTTTCAGATAATTTTAGAATTCAGAAGTGCTGATAATCTCACTGTTAAACAGACTTAATAGCAAAAATACTGTATGAGTCTTGTGGCAGACATTTGTAAGGAATCACTACTCCATTGATCTGGCAGGGCACTTAACATAAGTTAGGCTAGAGCTGAAAGGTTGTGCAAGAGTTTAACACACTGTTCAATGTCCATCCTTCACTGTCTGGAAGTCTTATTCCCCTCCATGCTTTAATCTTCACATCACAAGTCAAACAGAGACCTGAACTAGCTGTGAGAATAGCAATGGAACAATTTCATTGATCCATGATCTGATGCAGCAGAGCTTTTGAGACTACTATTTGTCCGTGGTGGTCTCTGAAACCCATTGGAGCAATGACTCACTGTCGTTTTCACTCTCCTGGGAGACGGGAAGATAAAAGTGCATCCTTCAAGGTTACAAACAGGCTTCAGGTCACCATTCAATACGATCAGCGTGTTGTCAGGTAACATTGGATGTGTTAATACAGCCACTGGCTTTATTGGATTCCTAAAACTTGATTTGAAAGTATCAAACATCTAAAGTCTAATAATAAAGATGCAAAAGCTGTATTAGTCCTTTAAGGTATTAGTGACAGGTAATTGAGCATAATAGTTGTATGTATGTATAATGAAGATGTTATGAAAAACTTGTAGGGACTTTTATCAATACACAAACACACCTGTTCCCTGTCCTCACCTGTTCTGCTGCCTGGTGCTCTGCATTCCCTCACTGTGATCAAACCCTGTCACATCCAGCATTCAGTCTGACTCCTGATTCCAGAGCCTGGTCTGTTTGTCTGCCTCCTCCTGACCATCTCCTCTGGCTGCTCCCTCTCGGCCCAGACTCAGCTACCTCTGGCTTGGACTCCCCTTCTGAACCTGGACCCTGTTTACTGCCTCACGGTCTCTGTTCTCCCTGACCCGGACCGCTCTCCTGACTACTGATTATTGGATTGAGGAGTCAGCCAGCATTCCCTGGCCTGTGGTGAGATCTAGCACTTGGACTTGTATTGTTCTCACTTCCCTTCCTCCAGAAATCCTCCGCTGTTGGAGTCCGTCCTCTGCTGAAGACGTTCTACATCCTGCAGCCTACTTTGTATTATGAGTAGATTGTTTTGAACTTTCCCCTGGGTTGTGGTTCTCGTTTGGGGTCAGAATCGTAGGCTATGACTTGTTTGGGACTTGGCCTTGTGATGCTGGGTTTATGGACAGTTTTTGTTAAATGTTTCATCACTTTTTAAAAGGATAGATGGAGGTTACCCTGGAGCTGCTTGTTTCATGTGGGACTCGACGTGAGACACAGCAGAGGGTGAGCCCTGCTTTGACCATGCTGCTGACTAAAAGATAATTTAAAACACAGATCTGCTGTTTGGTTTTAGGATAATCCCTTTTAGGTGACTCATAATGTGAAGATGATTTAGTTTAGATTTATCTTTTTATCACTGACATGCTGCGCTCAAGCACAAATTGAATCTAGCCTTCGCTAGTTCATTAGTTTTAATGAACTTATCAATGCAGAGCAGCTGTGGGGAAAAGCTTATTGGATATCGTGGAAGGCTGAGGATTAGAAATATTAGCTCCACATTTGGATTTATGGTTATTTTTCGTAAACAAGTGTTTTGGCTAAATTCATCATTCTTCAAAACGCAAACCTCAGATTTGACCTTTAAAGTGATAGGATTGAACTGGTGAAATCATCATCTAAATTTAGAGATGATTTTTTGGATTGAAAAAAAAATGCATCAGAGACTTAATTAGTAATTAAGTAATTAATTAGTAAATCCAATCCCAGATTATTTTTATTGCAGAAGAAGTGAGAAAACCAGCTTTATAGTATAATGAGATTGTAGATCTTCCTTTTACCTATTCTTTGACTTTGTTTTTAGTTTGCGTAGGTAGAAATCCTTTGATGGTTAATGAAACGAGACGTAGTCTCTTCTTTGATCTGGAGCAGCGATTATCAGCTCTTACAGAAGAAAAGAGAGATCTCCTTATGATTAAACAGCAGACTAAATGGGATTATGTTTTAGTTTCCTATGAGGCCCTAGAAGCTGATGTACTCAAGGTTAACGAGGTATTGGTTAATGACACTTTCCCTCTGCTAAAGTCCTCTGTTCTAGTGTTAAACATGCAAATGCAAATTCTGCTTCTAAGCTTTGATGTTCAGCTCACTGACAAATGATTTTTTGGAGATTTGAAGAGACCATCACAAGGTTGTTGGTTATAGATTTTGGATGAGGTTAGTAAGACTTTAGGTGAAGTTTGTTTGGAGGCATCTAAGGCGTGATTCACACAGCAAGAAATTTATCCAGATTTTTGACCTGATTCTTCTTATCCGACAATCTTAAGGACACCTAGATTACCGTAATGGTTCTAAAGATATATTATTAAAGTTCATCAGGCTCTGATCTTTAACTCATGCTGGAGAGGTTCGCAGCCGAGTGTGAAGCGGCTGGGATGAGGATCAGCACCTCCAAATCTGAGACCATGGTTCTTGACCAGAAAAGGGTGGATTGCCAACTCCGGGTCGGGAGAGAGGTCCTGCCCCAAGTGGGAGAGTTTAAGTATCTCGGGGTCTTGTTCACGACTGAGGGAATGAGGGAGCAGGAGATCGACAGGCGGATCGGGGCAGTGTCTGCAGTGATGCGGATGCTGATCCGTTTTGTCGTGGTGAAGAAGAAGCTGAGCCAGAAAGCAAGGCTCTCGATTTACCGGTCGATCTACATCCCAGTCCTCACCTGGTCATGAGCTTTGGGTAATGACCGAAAGAACGAGATTGCGGATACAAGCGTCCGAAAAGAGTTTCCTGCAGGGTGGCCGGGCTCAGCCTTAGAGATAGGGTGAAGAGCTCAGACATCCGGGATGGACTCAGAGTAGAGCCGCTGCTCCTCCACATCAAAAGGAGCCAAATGAGGTGGTTCAGGCAACTGGTCAGGGTACCTTCTGGACGCCTCCCTCGAGAGGTGGTTTTGGCATGTCCTGCCAGCAGGAGGACCCTGGGTTGACCCAGGACAAGCTGGAGGAGATACATCTTTAGGTTGGCCTGGGAACGCCTGGGGGTCCCAGCTGAGGAGCTGGCGGACTTGGTCGGGGAGAAGTTGGCCTGAGATGCTGCCCCCATGACCCGGACCCAGGTAAGCGGAGGAAGGCGAGGTGAGATGAGGTTCTAAAGATAATCTTATCAGATGTTCTTGCCATGTGTGGCGTGTTAAATGCTATCTGGTCTGCTCACAAGAACATCTGGACCACTCTGATCACAAATCGGAGAAATCGAACTTCAGATAATTTAATAATCCTGCCGTGTGAACCAGGCCATACGGGATCTTTAGAACCAGATTTTGGTGAAAAATGATGCACAAATAAAAACATTTTAAATGACCTAAATTTGCAGAATTAGAGATTATAAGACAGCTTTAGATGAGCCAAGTGGATTCCTAAAATCTATTTCATCTCAAAACACTTTAACGCTGCTTTCAGTTTCACATTTCAATTCAAGAAATGTTTAACAATGTAACCCATTTTGTATAAATCATCAATTTAAATGTTTTAATGAACTAATTAATTGTGGATAATCATTATGTTGATTTGATGAAAATAACCTACAAGTTGCATTCATTTCAAATAAGATTTTGGTCAAAAACACCAAAATAGTACAAAATACACTTTCTTCTTAGTGTAATCTCCATAATCCTCCTTGTTCTGTGTTACTTTGTTAATGCAAACACAAAAAGCCGTTCTGGTTCCCTCCTAAACGTTTCTCCCATTTCTGTTTGAGGGTCATGGAAGTTGGTGGTTTTTCTGTATTTTTTGCTGACTGAGTCTGGGCACGCTTGGGCGTATTTCAATTTAGCTCCTTCTGATAACTCAGCCTCCCCCAATAGATAACATGAAATTAGAACAAATGACTCTCCCTTCTCAGCAGGCGCTCGTGTCCGACTCCCATGAGGCCTTTGGCATAGGCTAAACAAGCACTACTGCTTTCTCCAATTAGAAAAAAGAAAGTGCAAACACATGTCGGCACATGAGGTGTGAATGCACCCCGCTTTATTGATACCTGCCTGAATAAGTGGACGTTACTCTGATCAGTTCTGTTCTCCATGTTGTCACATTAAAACGAGATCTGCCTACTGGAACACTGACTGCTCGTACATAACACGTCTCATACATGTACACTGATGTAATCTTCTTAAAATCCCTTTTCATGTCTGTTTTTAGCACAGACTGTAGGTTCCAGAGAAGGCGGTAATCCTGTAAGCCTGTTTGAGTGTGAAACATTATTAGTATGACACGATCTGGATGGTAAGACAAGTTGGTTCGACTGGGTGTCGCTCCTGGGCAGCACGTTCAGATGGAGGTAATACCGTGTTCTGTGTAACTATCTGGCATGAGGTATTAGATGTTTTGTCAGATTGAGGCGTGTTGCCAAGCTGAAAAGCTGCTGCAGATGGTTCATATCTATCTGTGCAACTGCATCAGAGCCCAGAGCAGCGCGCAATATCCTGGAGCCAATTTGCAATTTACAATATCACGGTCGCTAGATCAGTTTTGCAACACTGACAAGTCTGAATGCTACCTTACCTTTTATCTGGTGATGTACTAAACTTTTTATTTGTTTCCATAAATACTTACTGGGACTGTTTTCTTTTTGTATATGAAGAATCTGGGCATGGCAAGATAAAAGGTCATTATGACACTTTAGACAAAGGTAAGTTCAAATAAGAGCTTTCTTCTGCCGATGCAGTCACTCAGAAGGGTAAATAAATAGCAACTCAATGCAAATACAACTAGATTGCACAATGTGAACATATCAGTGTGTATTTGTTGTCCTAAAAGCTGCATGAGTTGCTGTCTGAGAGTTAAATTTTGTTTTGTTTATAGATAAAACCTGATTGAATCTGCAGAATTCAGCCCAAAACACTCAAATCCGTTCTGTCATTAAACATCAACCTAAAGTGAAGTTACGATCTCCTGTTGTTTGAACTTGAATATTATTGGCTTTCAGTCATTTTGACTGCATTTGTTTGCATCACACGTAGAACGAGTCGCATGCAGCTCTCTGGGAAATTGACATTTTAAAATGAATCCTCCCTGATTAATTCCATGTGTGTAGAGTGTTAATTATCACAGGTAATGAAAATGACCACAGCAAAGGCAGAATTAGCATGATGTGTCCCAGGTTGTGCTGAGGCTGATTACCCAGGAACAAGCAGGGGAATGAGGAACGGGTCTGACTGATGTCGATTCATATTACTTTTGATGGAAGGTGCTGATAGCTTCACAGTTTGATTGAACTCCTGTCAAACTGACAAAAGGTCAGGGTTTGTATGTCTGAATTCGCCCCTGTGTTTCCAGAGCTGCAGCTCAGTTTGAAAAGGTCAGATCAACACAAGATGTAAACAGCAACATTATAATGAAACAACCTGCTTCGCTTTGATGTCTAATTTGCAGTAAATTGTCATGCGGCTGCTGCTACCCAGTGCCTCTCTGGAAGAAACATTTCAAGGCCTGCTCAAAGTAGAAATACATTCAAAATAAATAAATACATAATAATACTATGTAGAGTTGCACATGTCATGAGTTAATAGAGCCTCCTTTATTTCTGTTTAGACCTTCCTCTACAGCAGGAGTACTCAACAGGCATCCCGCAGGACACCTATTGAGTACTCCTGCTCTAGAGGAAGGTCCTTTAATGGTGGACCTCAGACCCAAAGAAAGTATTTGTTTGGATCCAGCTTGGTTGCAAATGTTCAACAAAATATTTTTATTTGTTTACAAAAATATAAGCTCTCATAAGCTAAGTGGACCAACAACACTAACGTCTGCAACTAATTGTTTTTTTTAGACTTTTAACTCCTTGGACTTTTTAGCTGAAACGTTACTGATCTCATCTGCTAGAGCTGCAAAATCTATGAGAACAATTTGAAATATATGTATTTAAATCCGGTTTAAAGCCATTGTTTTTAGGTCTGAATATATGAAGCAGCTCTGCCTTCGTTCTCTGTGTGGCTGAAAGTCACTTCTACACAAATAACTAATCACTGCTAAACATACTTAGAAAAACATATTTGAGCTTGCAGTTGCAAGGTACCCATTCATTTACAATAAAAGGTTAGGCGGGGCTTAAAACGTAGCCTGCAGACAGCCACTAGGGGGCGTTTTAGTTCATTTTGGCTTCAACTTCTGCATCCAGTGTCTAGTTATTTAACCATGCATGTTAAAATATTACATATGACAATGTAATAATGTATGTTTTGAATCATTTGCCTACACACAGTAACTTTAATGTTTGTGTCTGATAGTATTTCTTTTCTATTATGATAAAGATTGTGACACAGCTGCAATCCAAGCTTGTGTTAAATAGACAGCACAATCAACACATGACTGAGTCGTGTCAGAAGTTTTACATCAATTTTATGCAGACAGAAGTTTGAAAACAGCAAAAGGAAGTTTCTTTCCAATGCATCCTTATGGTTTAAATTATTTTCATTTTTTTTCAACAGTTAACTGTGAATCCTGTGAATGCTGCAGTCTACTTAGTCCTCTTATAGTGAACACTTTACTGAGTGAGTGAATGACTGAACAAATCCAGACTTCAGCTCCACCAGTGAGATATTTTAGGAGATAATACCACTGAATGACTCAGTCAGATGTTAATAAATGCCACAGATGATGAAATATTCATTATATCGGTTCAGAGTGTGCATTAAGTGAAAAATAAGAATAGCTGTAAGTTTTCAGCTGCAGACCATTGATCTGGTTTGCATCATGAGGTGAATGACTCACCACAGAGGAGTGTTGCTGAATATTGATCATTCACTTGACTGAGCCCTGCTGAGAACACCTCTCCATCTCTTCCTCTGGAGGGGAAAAAGAGAAATGTCATACATATTACACACACATTACTTCATTTAGCCCCCACTGTCCAAAAAGATATTTTAAAGGGATTTTTTTAAAGTAGTTTTTATCCCCACATCAATAGTTGTTGACACAAAGATACGTTTTTTACGTGTCACTTTTTTTTCACTTGGATAATTAAACTTTAGCTCTCTCTGATTCCTCAGCCCACATTGTGACCCCCCCCCCCCAATGAGTTTCCTCCTATCTGGCTGCTTTTGACACAGTTGTAAATAACGGCGTGGAAGGCCATAAATCACGGTAATTCTTCTCCCAGACCTCTCGCCCAGATTGATCACTCGTGTGCCTTTGAGGTCCACCCGGGAGCCTTGTTCCACTGTTGTAAATTAAGTAGACCTAAGGATATTATACACACAGGCCCAGAGAAGAGGGAGGAAATGAAGTAACATTTAGTTTATTCATTTATTTATTAATTTAGTGTCTTATTTCATCTTACGATGGTCTAGGGACTATAAAAACTGAACCTGTCATTTGAGATTTTTCCCCCACATTTGGTGCAACCATCAAGTGTTCTAGAGATTTTCCAGAGGGATGTTCATGCAAGAATCCTGCATTTATTCTGAACTTCTTGGAGAGATGTCCCCCCCCGGTCTAATCTCAGGATGATCAGTAAGCGACTCGAGCTGAGTGTAGCAGCAGCAAATCAGAGCATTTATTCCAAGTGGGAGGGAAAGAGAGTTTGTTACAGTTGCTCCTGAGTACTTCTTTCTTCTGACCTGTATTTCAGTTCCCACCTCTCTCTAACACTGTGGATACACTCAGATACATGTGGCAACAACATCAACATTAAATGAGTCATTAAGAAGTCTAATTTCTTCTCAAATCTCCTGCTGTGATGTGTTTCTGCACATAACGAAAATATTTGATAATATTCTCCTCTCATCTTTTGCAATCACTTGTAAAAATGTCGGTTCAATGTGAAACCGAATTCTTTTAGATGATTAAAGTTGATCAGTTCAGTTTCATTTAAAGTTTTTTTTTCCACAAACACATACTATGAAAACAATCTGATATGAAAACAATAGCAAAGAACATGCATTTGATTTTGCTCACTAAGTTCCTAACAGCTGGGAATGCTGATCTACCTGATAAAGAAACCTTTACACAACCTGGATGCTCTGTAGCCTCTTACTGGAGGGCAGGGGCACAAAGAGGTGGCGTGTTGGGTGAGAGGGGTCCAGCGGGATGGTTGTGGCCTTTTTGATGCATTAGTTTTAATAAATGTCTGATAGGATTAGAAGAGAGGTCCTAACGATCTTCTCTGTAGCCCTCACTACTCTCTGCAGGGTTTTCTTGTCCTCGGCTGAGCAGCTGCTGTTCCACACTGTGATGCATTGAGTCAGGATGCTTTCATGAGGCAGGTCATTTGCCTTTGTCAGTCAGGAAATGAGTTTTTATTGTGAGGACAGTGGTGTTGATGGACTATTTGAAGTCATCTGCGTTATGCAACCAGCAACTTTCTGCTGTTTTCCCTTTAAATGGCAATATTGTTGATAGTCTGCAGGGAGATGCTGATTGCTGCTGCTTAAAGTCAAGAATCTCCTTGATTTTATTCACATTCAGGGAGAGGTTGTTGCCACACCACCTGGTTAACTGCTCCACCTCGTCTCTGGACGGCAGGTCACCATCATTGATTATGAGACTGACCACCGTACAATCATTGTTTCATCTGAACTGATAAGTGAAGAGAGGAGGACTTAGCACACTGCCCTAGGGGCTGCAGCTGAATGTTTTCTTTCCTCTTTTCACTGACTGAGACCTGCTGTGAGGAAATCCAGCATCCAGTTACAGATTGATGTGTTGAAGCTGTTTAGCTTCCTCAGAACTGTAGTAAAAAGATGGTACTGAATGTGTACCATCGATAAATGACACCCCGACATGTCTGTTCTTTTTCTCTACATGTGTAGGAGCCATGTTGGATAGAGTGTGTCGGTACTGATGTGTATGTTGTGTGGGGATGTTACTGTAAATCCAAACAAAGGGTGTAATTCAAATATTCTGTAAAGGAAACTTGATGTAATAGCAAAACATTTTGGTACATTTTTACACCTTACCTATAATGAGCAGATACAGACTAAATGGCTTCTTGAAACTTTAGCACGTCTTTTATATTGTTTATTCCAAGTGTTTCTTTGTATATTCTTTCAAATAAAAAATTATTATTAAAATAATAAAAAAATAAAGTGTGACAAGCTTGCCTTCAGTGACATTACAGTATATTTGTCTTGGTTGAGGTCAAATAAACAACTCATAATACAACATGAAATGTGCTTTGACATTTACAACAAAATAAACATGCAGTGTGGTTTTGCTCTGGCTCAGATGCACTAGTGTTCAAAAATTATTGCTCCAATTACCAGACAGACAGCAATCGATGCTAATTTATTCCTGCAGGTAATGGGGCTACTTGCACACATCTGCATGTTTAAAGGGGAAGTTTAATGTGCAATGTCAGGACTGATGGATACGTGGATCTCTTTTAGAGTTTTCACTTCCCATTCCAATAATTCATTCCTAATTATTCATCACAGTCATAATGACAATAAGAACCTGGTTATTTCTGATACAAATAAACAAAGCTTAGCTGGAAGTTTGGCTTTAAAAAAAAAACTAGATCAACTAAAATGAAATCTGTGGGGAGAATAGGAGAACTGTAGTGACGCCATCAGCTTCCATCGCTGTTTACCGAGAGGACACGCCACATGCTGCTGGAGTCTGAACTGTGAGAGCAAACTCGAAAGAACAATTGTGTTTCAGAGCAAAGCAAATTTACTGACAAACAGTCTGGGGCCAAGTGCACACAGCAGCATGTTACGTCTAGGCAGAAGCAGCACAGACAGCGTCGCTTTCACCGATTCCAAGCAGCAGCTTTGATCTTCTCGTTGCTTTAGTGGAATACATTTAGCCAGTGTGGATAGTGTGGAGCTGCTTTGGACACACGCTTTGGTTTAGATAAAGTTCAGTGCCCAGTGGGAATGGTTGAAGCACACCTCAGACTGGATTTACAACATTAGTACTAAATAAGCTCACTCGTCCTGCTGAAGTGAACTTCCTGTGAACCTTCTCTCACCTCAGAGAAAAAAATTTAAAAAAATCAAACATCTGAAATATATTTTAACATCTATTTAGTCAGGCAACCTCCCACTGAGATTAAGAATCTATTTTCCAAGGAAGACCTGGAAAACACTGGGAAGAATGTGGTGGCCATCTTGAATTGACTCCAAAAGCAGACCAGTAGGTGTCCATCCAGTGATAACTTTCTGAGAATTTCATTCAAATCTGTCCAGCGGTTCGTGAAATATTTAACCAAAGAACACTATGCAACCCTCCTTCCCTGGTGAGAAGACAGGCAATATTTAGCTAATAACACGCTTTAGTTCAGTGTTTGAATGTCTGAGCAGCACTAAGCCTGATAAACGCTTTCCTTTATTTGCAATCGCTCATATAATATGAATCAATGGGTCTTTTTCATATGTCTGTTTTGTCTCCACCTTTGCTGTAGAGTGTCAAAACGCTTGCCATCTGAGTGTTGTGCCTTTGAGGTGAAGTGACTGAAAGGATGCATCAAGACAACCAGCATCCTCCTCAGTCTTCGTCACACAGGAGGACGACTGATGCACGCTGAACAGAAGACACAGAAACCAGAACCACGCCATTTTTCATTCACACATCCAAACACAGACACACACACAAGGAACAATACTCTCAGAGAACCACGGTAAACGAAACTGCACACTTTTTCAGCGTAGTTCAGAGAGCATTAACAGCATCAGACATGCAAACACACACTCCCCCTTTTCAGCTGGAGAAATGGACCATCTGTGAGCTCTTCAGGTCATTCGCCAGCGACGCTCAGAGCTCGACAGCCGTGAACTGCATGCTGAATCCACGCTCAGCTCTCTGCTGCAGTTCCAAAAGGTCTTTTTGTTTTTTTGTTCTTGGTTTGTAAACTAAACCTGAAAAGAACCACTTCAACACAAAACGGCTTTGGTAATTTATTAGCTGCTTTTCACACTTTACTGGGGTTGTTTGCGTTTCTTTGAACCATTTATCAGATGGGGTTAAATATGATGACTTCCTGTTTTTTATATTCAGCTACTGAATGTTATGACTTGGAATTTTAGGTCAAAATAAGTCTTTTTTTTTCAAATATCCTCAGGATTTCTGTTTTGACTTGGAGGAAAGTAATTAAACGTAATCTAAATATGAAACAACTGCTTTCACTTATTGTAAATATAAAAGTTAATCAAGCAGCGTTACTGAGTTCAGCTTTTCAACATGTTTGTATTCGGATCAGTTCCTCAGGTTATACTGCATGTTAGCCTGACATTTAAACCTCGGTTTGTGGTAACGCTAAACTGTATTATAAGACCAGTGTTTGCGAAAACACGCCGGACCGTCGGACATTACCGACGTAAATTAAAATTGTCCGACGTAAAACTGAAGCACGCCGGACACTTTGACCGGCGTGCTTGCTTCTCCAGCTCTCTCTCTCACCTCACTTGCTCTCTCTCTCTCTCTCTCTCTCTCTCTCTCTCTCTCCTGTCGTTCTCGCGCGCGCCTCTCGCTCGGGCACCTACTTTCCTCACCTCTCATTCACGTTCCTTCACTCACGTGTCGATGAGAAATGTCAAAGTATTCCTGCAGACTTCGTTTCCTCTGATTATTTAGGTAATCTGGGGTGATTTATTTTGCTCTGGAGCTTCTAGGTGGACGACGTAGACTCTCTGACGTCACAGCGTTCAGGTTCAGACGTGAGATCTGCGTCGGCCTCTCTTCTCTAATATTAGCTTCCTAAACGAACTGTAACCACCACGATTTAGTTTTTATTCAGTCCGTTCTTCCTTGTCCATCATTATTTAATTATCTAAACACAGCTCCGTCGGACAATGTTAAAAAAAACATCGGGTCCGACGTGTTTCTATGGTGATGAGGCAGAGAACAGCTGATCGGAACGTACAGCTGATCAGGCCCCCAAACAAAGCCCATATGATCTGTTAACTGGTTACTTTAGGATGAGAAACCAAACTACATGAGAATGACGTATTAAGAATGAAGGAGTGAAAACAGGAGGATCATCTGTGAACTCCATTCTCCTG
>SSNR01000215.1:536955-588508 GCA_006937965.1 Callopanchax toddi
TAATAATAATAATAATAATAATAATAATAATAATAGTTTAGAATAGAAATCCTTAATTATCCCTCAGTGTGGAAATTCAGGTGCACAGCTGCAAAGTTACAGGCAAATCAAAACATAAAGATTCACATAAATATAAATAAAATCTGAATAACTACCTGACTGTAAAGTCATTTAGAGCCTAAACAATAATAGCAGCATAATAAAATACTGCTCAATCATTAAAATGCCATAATCAGATCCTGATTCACAGAAATGTGAAACTGAACAGGATTCCTAGACCAGCAGCATCCTGGGTCTTTAGAATCAGACTGACTCAGTATTATGGTGGTCTGATGCCGCTCTAGGAGTTGTGTTTATTACCTCTTGTTGTGTCTTTTTAGTGTCTTTTAAACTGCTGACAGTTCTTTTCATTGACTTTTAGGCGAATCATTTAAGATATTTTTGCCTATTGTTCTTATCTTTGAATTGTTCTGTTTTATTATTGTATTTACTGTCTGTATTTGACTCTGTTCAGCGCTTTGGACTGCTTTGATTGGTGGTGGGAAGTTGCTATACTGTATTAATCAATAAATAAATGAATGATTATTGTTTTTAAAGGACTAAGTGGGAAAAAATGACCATATTCTGATCTAGTGTCTCATAGAGGTCACTATAATAACCACTATATTAAATAGATACAGATCTGCAGCACGTGAGGACATTGTCCTACGTGAGTCAAAAATGTCCTGCCTGAGATGGTCCCACGTCTGCCAGTTTGGCAGGCGTGGCTCAAAAGTTTTCGCGAACATTGTAAGACTGTTTCTCTCTTGGTTCTGTGAGTCTCTTCAAGATAAAAGTAGCTGTAAAAACACATTTCAGAGTCCCCGTGAATACACCCCACCCCAAACATTCAGAAGTTTTTCAGTGTTCTGTTTGAAGGTTGGGATGTCTGCTCAGGTGCAAAATCCACTCCCAGCATCTCTTGCGCAAACACAATCTCCTCCACCTTCTGTGGATGGTGCTCAATGGATTTACACAACCAGAATCAAACAAACATTATAGGAATTTTTCTTTTCCTGCCTACAAACCGATGTGAGTGTTTGATTTCCCACCTGTCTCGCTTCAGAGATCACGTATCTTAATTCCCATCAAACCCTACAAATCCGTTTGTGTCTGAGATTAGTCCTGAGCTGTTATAAAGGACAGACCTAGTTTTGGTCCTATAGTGGTCCTATTTTTTTTTGTTTTTACTATCTGGACCTGCCTCAAATTGCCAACGGCAGCATGAAGGCAGGAGAACAGGAGCTTAGTGTGAATGGAACAGGAGATTAGAGAAATTGGTGGGGATGGGATGAGGGTATAATATATTCCAGTAGCACAGTTTCCTCTTGAAAGCTCCACTCTCCTCTCTGACAGAATGAAAAAGACTTATCAGAACGTAGGAACTCATTGGGTACCTGTGTGTCTCATTTCTCACCTGACGGTATACACAGTGCTGCTGGTATCCACTCACCAGAAACTCAGTGATCGGAGGTGGATGTATTATGCATCGTACAGTGCTGTGCATAAGTTTTAAACCAATACGTATTTCTTTCAATGAGTCAGATTTTCTTGCCATCATTCAGAGTGATTTTGATCAACACTTTTTTTGCAGCTGCTTTTCCACTTATTTCCTGTCCAGTTGTTGTATCTGACAGCAAAATGTGTAATGAAAAAAAGAGACACATTGAGGACAGTAAAAGAAGCTTCAGGCCTAAAACTCTCCCCTCTCTACGACAGTAGCTGAAATTTACATGTTTTTAAAAAAAGGAGAGAAAAAATTCAGCAACAACCTAAAACAGGACCTAAGAGATGCATCACCTGATCATCTACTGCACAAGATCTCAGATGGTATTGGTGGTAAAATACTTGTCAAACTGTTTACTTAGGTGTTTTCAGAGATCCAGTTAGGGACATGGGTGCAAGTTTTGGACAGCTGTTGTTAAAAAAGTACCTAAAAATCAGGTTTAAATATATATTTTTTAGGTTGTCTCTAATTTGTGAGTTTAGAAGTCCTTTTATGTCGATGATTCAGAGGTCAGACAACTTCAGATAAAACATTCTTTAAAAATAGTCAACCACCAGACAGAAACTGAACTAAAAGCAGCCAAAATCCATGACGTTTAGATGAGAAATATTAAAAGATTATTTGTAGAAAACATAGCTTCCTGGTAGCAAAGTGTAAACAAATGAGGGAAGACTTTAGCACAGTAATGTATTGTACATGGTAATTTTATCCAATAGTATTTAGTTGGAGATTATTGTACAGAATTAGTTTTGAAAACATTTTTAGAAATCTAATATTTGTTCTTAACTTTAAAATACATGTTCTTTACAAACTTGTGGAAAGTTTGCAGGCTTGTTTTAACATTTGTGTTAACGTGGGTGTTGAACCTATCGCCTTTCAGTTACACAATGGTCTAATCCCTTAGGGATGCAGTCAGAGTGGAGTCTCCCTCTCTCTGTCTCTCTCTCTTGTGCTTCAGCTGCTCTTCATCATCCACGTCTTCATAGTTTAAACAGTGAAAGAAGACGAGGCCCGAGAATAAACAGACAGTGAATGTAATTCTGTTTTCATGAGACTTGTCTGTTCTGTGACCTACCACTGGAATGAGCTCATAGCACTTCTTATTTTTCCTTCAAAGTACTTGTGTACAGTATAGTACTTTGGCAGTACAGGTTTCCATTTGTGTGGAAGGATCACTAACATAAGCTTTTCATCAACAGCAGGCACCGAGCAGCGTGTATGGGATAAGGTTTGTGCCAAAAGGATGAACCAAAAAATACAGCCACGCCAAAAGTACACCCAAACAAAGTAACCAAAAAGAAGATTTCAGGAGCAAAAGTGTGAAATTTAAAAGCAAAGAAAATCACTCTTAAAAATGAAATAATCAGATTCATAAGTAAATATTTATTTCTAAACAAAATTCTTAGTTTTACTTCTTAACAATTCATATTGTATTTTTCGACACACCTTTTTGTTTCTCACTTAATTCTGTTACTTGGACCGTTTAGGCTTTTATTCTGAAGGGCATGTTTTGGTTCAGTTGACAGCTTTTACTGCACCTCCATTTGGCTTCCGCTTTAGGTTTTTGCTTTTGAAAGAAAATCTCAGTGGGAGGGGCTTACGTTTATGTTTATTTAATTCAGTGCTTCCATCTCATTGGTCATGAGGGTTTGCAGTAGGTGGCTCTAGCTGTTTGCCACAGGATGTTTGTCATTCTGGTGACAATGCATTGGGTTCTAGGTGGACCCAATGGCTTGATCATCCAGATTCTGAAGCAGGACCAGCTATGTGGGCCTCATGCTCAGGCTATGAAACATCACATCAGCAGTGTTGCACCATCTGAGCATGATCGTTTAGCATGCAGATTCTTTCCAGAGCGGACAGGTACATGGTGTGATCATGGGCGTATGTGGTGGGACTCTTTGTTTGAACCTCCTGCTTACGTGTAAAACAAGGTGGGTGTATTTGTATAAAACTAGTGAGTGTAGTGTTATGGTTGCCGTCACACTGAAGAAGGTTTTCCAGTCACTGGGTGATAGGCTTGGAAAGCATAGCTGGGTCTTCATCATGTGTAAGGGAATTAAAGTTTCTTATTTTATGTCAGGTTTGCTGTATTTTTATTTCCACGTTTTGCAAAGAATAAAAGTGCAGTTGAGATAGTAATTCTTCAGATTGGTTGGTTTGAAAAAAGTATAAGTATAGTGTCTGAAAATTCAGAAAATGTGTTGCTTGTGGTGTTTGTTTTTCTGTGGGAGTGGGAAGTTAAACAACTGATTACAATCTGCACTTGTTTCCCTCTCCCCAGTGGGGTTCATGCACTAAAAACCTGTCGGTGGTGTTTTAAAGGTCAGCAGTTGAAGAAAACCACACAACACAAACTGAAGGAACCACACAAACGAAAACATGTCTGAACACAAACAACTTCATACGAGTGTGTGTGTGTGTGTGTGTGTGTGAGAGAGGTTCTTTCAGAACAACTGGACCAGGCTGTTGTGAAAGCACTGGCTTGTTTTGCTGACTTGATTCATTTTTTGCATTCATGGAATACTTCCATCTGTAGTGGAGCTCCATGTTGACTCTATAATAGGAGCATCTAAGGACCCATGCTGCTCACAGTTGTTCACGTTCTCATCTGAAACAGTATAAATAAGTGAGGCCCTAAAATATCACCTAAACCACTCCCTGAGCTGTTATTGCTTTGCATTTTTATAATCCTTGACCTTTTAAAAATGCGTTTCTCCCTCATGATATCCTGGATAGGAAATTAGATTTTAGAGTTTGTCAGAAATGTAGAAACTTGAAGTTCGTTTATCCTAAAAGTCCCCCTGAATATCCTCATGAGTAAGAGCAGTGTGATCCCATGCTGTCCTGCGGTATGTGCTACCTCAGTGTAACGTATCTATTTGCAGTAGAATTCTGTTGGCATGTTGATGTTTTACTATTTTGGCACTGACTGCAGCCTCTGCCTAAAAGCTGCATCTTGCACACTGAGACTTACACAACAGTGTTGATAAAGGAAACAGACTTGAAATGCATGATATTGGTGAAGTTCTTCCCACTCTGAGTTTATTTTGTTATGTATGTCTTACTTTTCACAGCATGTTCCTCACATTTTTCACCGCTCTCTGTGTGTGTGTGTGTGTTTTCTGTAGCCTGCTTGTTCTGTGAGAGGCTTTTTCTGTCCCATTATCCCCTATAAGATGAGATGATCTTGATAAGAAATCTAGATAGCGCTCTGCTACAAAAAACTCAATTTCCTGACTCCTTTGGAGGTATTAACCCATTTCTTTTTACTTAAAAAAACAACCAGTGTATAGAGAATTCACATCAGCAGGGCCCTGTATTACAGCGTCTTTTATTGGCTGGCCTTTCCAGATGCTATCAATGAGCAGGTGATTTTGGTGCAGCCCTTAAGCTCTGCAATGCAGAGGCACCGTCTGAATGACTAAACAGAGATCTTGCGTAGGTATCATTACTCTGTATTTAGATATCCTGCACTCTGACTGCTGGAAGCAGGAATTGTTGCGTTTGATCAGTTCTTGGATAAAACACGCCAGATTTCCATTAGTGGCACCTTTGGATTATTCAAATGTTTATTCTCATCTTTGTAATTGGGAACATTTACGAAAAAAGCAGATGAGTAAATCTTTGGATTTGAAGCTCTTCTGTTCAGGGATTAATTAATGAACCTCATCAAAATTAAAAAAGAAGCTCAATTTGAAAATGTTTAGCTGGCTTTATCTGTAGCATCCAGTCATCGTTATAGCTGATAAAAGTGAATTAATAGGTAATTTCTGATTTTGTCACATCAGTTCTTCATTTGTAACTTTAAATTGGACAGATCTGGTTAACAAAATAAAAGTTTTTTATGTGCAAAAGCAAAAAAATGTTTGTAAATTTAAAGAACTTTAAATAACTTATTTGCACATTTTAGAAAAATGACAGAAATGTTAAACAGATGTTGAATGTTTTTCTCTCTTTAGCCACTGCAGCTGAATTACGTTTCTGTTGTTGCCAGGCAACAAATACCATGTGAGGCTTTACGGTTTATTGCCTGGCAACTAAATTCCACCTCAGAAAGTGAACAAATAAAAGCCAGCCAGGCTTAAAAGCTGTTGCACGCAGACTTAAGTACAGTAACTTTTTCTGGGACTCCAGTTGAATTCAGGGACTTGTCTGCAAAAGGCAGCTTGTATTGATGCTCAGCTGCAGATCAGTGAAGAATGATGGGGCTCAGAACCCTCTCCCTACTGTCACCATTCATATGTTAATCCCAACGGTCCGGAACACCCATTAATTACTTATCCTCTGTGTCCTGATTCACTCCACTGATCAGCAGACACTTTAAAGACCTCAGACAGAACCTTTAGCAGCAGCCCGTTTATGTGATGAACACAAACAAAGGCTCCACATTCTCAACACACAGAGATGAAGTCACACAACAAACTACTGAGCAACATTTAGATTTATAGAAGAATCACACAAAATAACATCAAAAATAGTGAGTGTTATTTTTAGTTTGCATGACGATGTTAGAAATTGCTGATGTTCAATGATTCCCAAGGCCTTAATTAGGGAAAATTGGCCAATTTTTATTTTATTTTTATCTATTTTTCACAGCTGAATTCTGGAAGGAAAATGTTTTTCTATGTTTTGTATTTTTTTATGCACAGCAAGGTTTTAGATCACCCTCCCTAGCAAAAAATAATGTCTGAAAAATCAATGTGGCATTGACAAAATAGATGGAAAAAAATGAAAATACACAAACCAATCTCACATAACCTAACATATCACTGTTTATCAATTACATTGACTTTAAAGGCACATGCAAGTTAAATATTTCAATAATGAATATCAAACAGCCTTGGGATTATTAGCCTCATATTGTACAGTGTGTGTCTCCTTTGTGTGTGTGTGTGTGTGTGTGTATGTGTGTGTG
The DNA here is from genome assembly GCA_006937965.1 of Callopanchax toddi. Classification (NCBI taxonomy): domain Eukaryota; kingdom Metazoa; phylum Chordata; class Actinopteri; order Cyprinodontiformes; family Nothobranchiidae; genus Callopanchax; species Callopanchax toddi. The sequence goes on from SSNR01000215.1 coordinate 543,420, forward strand.
TGTGTGTGTGTGTGTGTGCCTGCCCTCCCTTGTGACTAATGTATCATATGCGGCAGCAGGGTCATCTATAAATAACACCGTGATGTTCACTTTTGGAGTGGGAGAGGTGAGCCGTGTCGTGGATGATCCAGTGGACGGTGTTGTGACGTTGTTCTCGTCTCCTTCATGCGTTGCTCAGCTGGTGGTCAGTTACGTTTATTTGAGACGACTGTTCAGATCTCAGTTTCTGACTTTAACAAACGTAGTCACATTCAGTGAGTGCCTAGGGCTATACTGTAACATTTCTGAGAGAGCTTGCTCCCCTGGTTTGAGCAGCATGGTGGATAATCTCTGCTCGCCACACGGCAGCATGGGTTGGGGTCTCAGTTCGTTTAACCTTGTGAAGTAATAACAGCACAGCTATATGAATGAGTATGCATGTTTTAGCAGGCTAACATCAGTTTAGCAGGACTGACTTGGTTTGTCAGATGATACCTGGGTGGGGTTTATTCAGCACTGAGACCCACAGAAAGTTGATTCCAAGTGTTTATTATGTCCTTCAGCAACAGGAGATCAGAGCGATGGGCTGTTGTCTTTGTCCATTCCACAAAACTCCAGTCCCTTGAGACACCTCCTGCAGGTGGTGGGTTTACAGGAAAGTAGACTCTAGCTCCTCCAGGTCGCTAGTCTGGCTTTGGGAACTAGAAAACATCTGCCACCCTACCAGGGGCAAAACTGCCTCATATTGCTTCTGTTGGCCTCGGGACACTCAAACCTATTCAGCTCTAAGTCTGACGTCATGGTCCTCAACAGAAACAAATGCTTTGCCAACTCCAGGTTGTGAATAAGCTCCAGCCACAGGTGGAGGGGTATTTCAGGGTCTTGCTCAAGTGATGTTAGAATGGGGTGTGAGCAGATGGTTGCAGCATCTGCAGTGATGCAGACATTGTATGTTTCTGTTGTGGTAACTCACTCCCCCTTAGGGATGAAGTGAGGAGCTCAGAGGAGAGATGTCGCTCCTCTGTACCAAAAGGAGCCAGTTGAGGTGGTTTTTGGGGGAGTTGTTTTAGAAATCCCTTTTTGGGAGTAAACCTTGAGGAAAACCAAGGGCTGATTGGAGAAATGATATCTCCTGACTTAGACTCACCTTAGAGTCCCTCTGGATCAAGTAGGGACAGAAGGAGGTCTGTGGATCTCTGATTAAGCAAGAACACTTAGATGATGGACTCAAATGCAAAAAACAGCAGAAACAGCTGACCTAAAATGGTTAAATTGAACTAAATATTTTGGAGTTTCATTTTAGAAAAATAAGCACAAAAATCTGATTGGAACTTTTCACATTTGACCTTAAAATCCAACATGGCTGCTTCACTATTAATATTATTATAATGTTTTTGTGTTACTGATGCAGCGATTAGCACAGCTAATGCATGATTATGTTTATTAGGTCGTCACGCTCTAGGCTTCAACTAACATGATCTGTAAACTGTTGGTAATTTTTTTCAGCATCTTGAATATCCAAACATCAGCAATAATCTGAGTAATTAATATTTCCCATACAATAAACTATTGTGATCATCCTGTATATTTTCCTAAAAAACATTATTTACACATCTTAGCTTTTTATTTTAGTCCATAGGTTTAAATAAGCTAAAAATACCAGCGAAACCCTAAGAAACCCCTTTGTCTACATGAAGAATTCCTGAGTGTGATACAGTGATAAAAGCTTTTGATTGTTTAACTGTTATTGTTTTCTTGCCACAACTGCTCCTTTGTCCAAAACTAATGATTTCCTTCCCTTTGTCCATAAGTTAGACACAGTTAACTGTGCAGTAAACACAGAGAGACACCAAGAGGAAAAGCCGGAGTGTTTCAGTATAATTTATATTCACTGGATTACAGAAGGCTGTTGTGAGTCTGTGTAGTCAGAGGCACAAGCCTTGCAGCTCTATCTCCTGAATGCAGCTGTGCAGAGGGTCTCTGATTTCCATGTGCTTGTATGGAATAGTCTACTCTCCCCCCCTCAATGTTCTAAGCAAATGGTACGGTCCATTTAAAAAGGTGCTTGTCATCTCTCAACGCTCTGTGTCCTTTCAACAGTCAGCTGCGGGGTGCACATTTCATGGGGACAGTGCTCTGACACACACACACACACACACACTCATGCTGTTACGGAACTCTCAGAAACGCACATACACACACATACAGGCATGCTTTCACACTGACACACTATACACTCACCATCTCTAAAACATACACTCTCTCTCTAAGTAAATACACATTTATTCCCCTCAGCCAGATGCGTCTCCTTAGAGGAAAAGGACAAGCGACTTTGAGGATTTAAGTTTGTCTTTTTTTTCTTTGCAAAAAGGATTGAGAACAAGTCAGAAAACTGACAGAGGAGGATTTTATTTGGGGACTTCTTCCTTGTATGGAAATGGTCAACTTGTCAGCATGACACCGTGTTTGGATTCCCCTCTCTCCCTCAGGCAAAAATCCTGAAAATGATGGATGACAACAAGCAGCTGGCCCAGCGCATCGATGGGGCCATTCAGTCAGCCAGCCAGGAGGTGACCAACCTGCGGTCAGAGCTGAGCGCCACCAGCCGCAGACTGGCTGAGCTGGGAGCAACCGACTCCTCTGCCAGCATGATTGAGACCCTGCAGCACAACCACAATGGTAAGAGAGTCCCTCGCTTGTGCACTGATTTTAAACTCAGCTGCTGGCAATCATGCAATGTACTTTGTTGTGTTTTTGCATGTAAGCAAGCTGAAAAAGTCACCATTTATGCCTTTTATTTATGCAAAGGAGTGCACATTTAACCCAGTTTGTAGATAGACTGAGCGAAACAGTTCTGTTGACTTGTGTCCACTTTCAGTCCTCCTTAAAATCCCTTCTCGTGTTGAATAATTAACCCCTTGAACCTTTGAAAGAAGGGGGTGGTGCTGCTCTTCAGTGGGGCAGAGTGGGTAAAGTTACAGCCTCTTTTCACTCCGTGTGCCTGATCGCTTGGCTCTCCCTTAACTGGACAGAGGATCTGTGTCTTTCGGAAGGGGAACAGGATGGAGGGCTGGTGTCAGGGTTGCCGTGGGTTACTGTTACTGAGCTGTTTGAATGGCTGCCCAGTGTGCATGCATGTGTGCACTGCAGCTGCTTTGTCCCTTTTTCCAACTTTAACACTCAGTTTGACACAGAGATCAGTGACAGTTGTGGGTGTACGTTTCTGTGTGCATGCACAATCACGGTTTGCTGATTAAGTATGTGCAGAAATGTGTAGGTTTTTGTGTCATTTTAACTTCTGGAACACACACATATGTTCTCACTCTTGCTGTTTCCATAGCAGTCAGCTGGTACAGTGAGCGGGGTGATAGGATATGTTCCGTCAGTCTTGGCAGCGCACTGCTGTGAAACAACATCTCCCTCAGGCACTTCCAGGATCACTTATAGACCTGCAGCTTTTCCTCTCTTAAGTTCAAAACTTCTTGCTTAACTTTTCTTTTTTTCACTAATTGTGAATATTTTAAGCCTCAGATGACCTCTGTTGTACTTTTCGACAGAGGAAAACACAAACTCTCTAGCTGATTGGGTCACAGTTTAGACTTGTGTCAGCACAGTTTTCAATGAGCTGAACTGGTGGCTTTGTTTTCAGCTGCTTTTCTATCTTGTGTGCATGTGCTATACGTTATCCCTTTAACACTGATGCATCCCACATTCCTGCTGTTTCCATAGCAGTGTGTGTGTGTGTGTGTGTGTGTGAGGGATGATGAGCATTCCTCTGGGAGGGTTTGATCACTGATGTCATCATCCCTTGTTGCTGCCTGTCAGCTCAACAGAAATGATGCCAGAGTTGAACATGTTCAGTGGTGGAATTGCAGTCATCTGTGAGAATATTCATGAATTTTACATTTACATCACATAGAGAGGAGAAAATAAAACTCTATGACTGGTCTGTTCCTGTGACAGTCAGTGTTTTTGAAGTCATATCCTCTCCAGAGCCTTGTCTTATAGGGATCACTCTCAAAGCTGATTTTGTCTGACTGCTAAGTGCTAATTGTTTTAAAATGCCTACTTCCCCCCAAAAAACCCAACATGCACACATGACCTTATCTCTCTGAAGGTTGTGGTCCCTGGTTGCTGCTTTTTCTTTGATTTATTCGTCTTCCCTCTGTTATTGAGTCTCAATCAATAAGTCTGCCCACCCCTCCTTCACACCCACTTCTTGCAATCTGTTCTCAGCCCCTTTTCTCTTCTAACTCTTCTTTTAAAAGCTCAGGGTGTATAATAGAAACAGCTGGGGACAGAGGGATTAGGTAATTTATCACAAGTGGCTGTATTGGGAAGGGAGGCGTGTGGTTAGGGTTGCTGGTTCAGTGCACAGCCCGTAAAAGTGGGAGTCCCAGGAGAATCTGGATTGGGGGCGCTCTCCGGACTCCACTATGAGCAGCGCTAACCTCGCTAGCAGGCTAGCTGACCTTAATTGTGTTCCTGCTGCCTTATGGGGTTTGCATTTGCATGTTCTACTCGTCTCAGTGGCTGCAAAGTTTAGATTAACTGTTGTTGGTGGTGTGTAGAAATGTTCAGGTCTTTGTACTTTGGTCCCAATAAGATTTTTTTTTAGGTCAAACATAAAAATCTCAAATGAACAATAACACGACATTTATTTATTCAACCAAATTCAAACCAAAATGTAAAAAAACCAGATTACAGCCCATGATTCAGTAGCGTCCAAGACTACTGTCAATCATTTTATTTGCTGTGGAGAAATTTTGAGACCGTCTTTATTATAACGCAGTTTTGGGTTCACATATTTATGCACAGACCTCCATATTTTCCCCTATATCTTATCCATCAGGGTGTATTCTGAACGATGTCCAGTTTTCTTCTGGATTTCCTGCATTTTCCTGTTTTATGAACCAGATTTTGACTTCACTTAGACGATCTTACATTCAGTTCCTGAATACGTCTGCAGCTACTTTCAATCCAGACTTGAGAGGCTTTCATTCTGCCTCGGCGTAATGTGAGAACACATATATTAGAGGTAGACGATCATTCTCCTCTCAAATAGTCTGAATAGGACATATTTGGCTTTGTTAAAACCAGTGTCCTATTGGGCTGTAGGAGACTAAACGACAAACAAAACATGGAGATACATATGTACAGTATGTTCAGGTCATGTGGGGCATATGATATAATTGCAAACACCTTGGTATATATTTTCTTACAACTTAACCAAATTTAGTTTGAATTATGTTCCATTTTGTTCTAAGGTTTTGTTCAGAATTTGGTCACCTGCCCCTGTCAAAATGTTCTCACATTTTTCGTGTTTTCAAACGGAAACTAAATCAAGAGGTGTTAGGAGTTATGGGTTCCAGACACTTGAAACTAATCCGTGTCCATTTTAAGAAGAAATTTGTGTCAGAAAATGTTTAAAAATTATTTCAAAATTCCAGCTAGAGAGACACTGTGACTCACACATTAATTATTATATTATTGTTATTAAACTGCTCTAAACCATGTACCTGAGGCTTGGTAATAATTCTCTCCCTCCAGTAAAGTGGATTCCAGCAGAGGATCAATCATTCAAAGTTCTATTTTATTTCTTTTAAAGTCCATTTAATGTTTTGGGTAAAACTACACACACACACACACACACACACACACACACACACACACACACACACACACACACACACACACACACACACACACACACACACACACACACACACACACACACCATGGCTGTTCTGTTTGACAAAGGATCAAATTGTTTTGTATGATGAGAGTTTAAGTTCAGATTTAATCCATGAATTAATAAAAAATATCAAAATAATGTTGAAGAGATGAATACTCAGGGGGAAGTACTATTATTTAATTTGCTGTCCTTGTTTTTCTCTGTCAAACTCAGCATGCTGCAGCTGCTGAGGCTGGACGTTGGTCTGATTCTCACAAAAAGCCTCTTGGACCATTGATATTAATGTGTTTTTAATTAATCTACTCATGCTTTTATTCTTACGTGAATTGAAATCTAAGAAGTCTTTTACCATTAAAGTATTTTTACCATAACATAGGCAGTATTTGTGTCTTGTTAATCTAAATTGCCAGTGTCAGATGAAAACCTGACCCAGTCTAGAGATGGCGTTTGTCCCTTTTGGGCTACTGTTGAAACATTGTTGTTCATCTTTGCAAAAGGCTGATCCATAAAATCTCTGGATATAAATAACTTAAGAAAATACAATTATTCTTATTTTCAAGCACTTTTACTACGATTTATATATGAATGTTCTACATTTTTGCCCATAGATAACGCTAAATGTTACACTTTGAAACCCTAAAGCAACTGGCCGTCCGTCTCTCCTTCAAACTGGTCTGACCTGCAGCCTCCAGGAGATGCAGTTCTCCGGAAGAGGCTCGTTAATCAGAGGAGGATTTTGAAGAGGGTAAGTTCTCCACCAGCTGAGTGGCAGAACCTAACAGCACCTTTCAGTAGGACAGAGACACCAGTTCTACATGAGGGCAGAGCAATTCAGAGCCTGCTTTTAAAATGTCCTTTTAAAAGGATTTTGCTGTAAAACAAAAATGCATGTTATAAATTTATACTATCATGACATTTGAGTGACCTCGTTTTGCAGTTTTTACTCATGAGTGCAGATTATTTTTGATTGAGCTCCTCTGATTCTGATTGTTTAACATTCAAGGAGACATGACTCACACAGAAAAAGCTTCATTACAATCAAGAAAATGCATTTGTTCAGTTTTATCCATCCGTTGAGCGCCATGTTTGCATTAAACCCAAATGAGACTTTCTTTTTAATTCCTCAAATGGAAACAGAATGCACAGAGAAAACCTCTTACACAGTATGGCTGTTTCGACATGACGATGACAACTGGAATTTAACTGCATCCATCCTTTTTTTAAACCAACGTTTGCTCCCTCTGCAACCCGCTGCAACATAAAGCCAAAACAAGATGTAATCACATGGAGGAGGTTTTATTTTCCAGCTTTGTTTCACATTGCAAACTTGTGAAGTTGAATTCTTGAGTGAAGATGCAGCAAACGCCTGTCTTGGTGATCCCTCCATGCAGGATGTATTTTACTGCACAATAAAACAAGGTAGTTGTGCTCTGGAGTGTTTTTAACCTTCCAGAAGGTCTTTTTTAGATAAACAGAGCTCTGTGCAATCCTATAACAATCCTCTTGAGACGCTCTCGGTTGTATTTTTTTTTTTAGTCTACCTTGACCTCCACTATCCTTTTTTCCTGCCATTTTCTTAATTGTGCTACAAACTGAAAACCAGAGAAAATGTTTTGTTGTGTTCTGTGAGCATCAATACTATTAATCTTCTTACAGCTGTTTAGAGGCAGTAATTGCTGCAGATTGATGGTACTGGAGTTTTGACAGTTGGTGCTTCTTCCTATTTATGCTCACAGTTTTCCAGGATGGAATTTGTGAAAATGGTTACAAGCTTTTCACACGAGTCATATAGATTTATAGAGTGGTTTTGTGTGGCTCTGTGCTTTTGTTAAATGTTTGATTAGAATGCACGAACAATTTATCTTAAATATAGATCAAAAGCCCGGAGAATACGAGGTCAAACAAATGAGCATTACCTGCTGGTATGTGGAGTGGATTTTGAGAGATGTATTTGTGTTTCAGTGATCACACACTGAAGTCCTGATGCACCAGTCCTGGAGGCAGAGCTGTTTTATAATTCCTTTATAGTCAAACTGGGATCCTGTCAAAGTCCTTGTAGAGTCATTCAAGTGCAGAATATCTTCCTGATACGATTTAAAGATCTTTTTTTCCCTCCGTAAATTGTATTTTCACTGTCTCTAGTCTCTGCAGTCTGGGTGTACTTTCACTCTATAGAAGCTGTAGAAAAGCTACTGTAACTGAAAAACAAAGAAGAAGAGGGAGGCGTCGTTATGCACGCGTAAAGGGCTGAATCACTCCAAACTGTGAAAATGGCATCAAATCTCATTAGTGTTTGTGTCATTGTGGAGATGGGTTCTGAATTCCTGTCTGTCTGCTGTATGAGGAGAAACTTAATGATGTCTGTGGAATAAAGGTTTCATGTTTATGGTACGTTTTATAGCCATTTATTTGACAGAGCCATCCAACAGATGGTTACTCATCAAATCAGTCCTCTAAAGTGCTACAAAAGTGGTGAATGCTGAATTTGCCTTTGGCCGATGTTGTTTAGCTCCTCCACTGGCATCGAGTGCTGAAACTTTTCTGATGAATCCCAAATATGTCAGGATTCTCCTCCAAACTGAGGTTACAGTTTAATGTAGACTCAAACCGGTGGGTCTACGATGGCGGTCAGGCTGCAGGTTGTAACACGTGTCAGCAATGATTGATGTTAGTCTGCAACCATAGGGTTAAAGGTCATCCTTACATTAAGTCAGTCTTTTTGGGATTAACATGCAGAATACATGTGCTGTCTTCTACAGTGCTCACTGGAGTTTGGGTGTGCACAGTAATCACAGAGCTGCCACTGGTGTGTGTGTGTGTGTATGTGTGTGTGCTTAATGACTGGTAAGTTATTCAACATGGAAGGAAATAAAGTTTCCACACAGCCGTGTTTTCGATTCACATTAAAACTCTTGTAGTAATTAACCCACCCACCCACCAGATCGTCATCCTCCCCTCTAGATGATTTAAAGCCCCTCGCTGAATTTGATCAGGCCTATCAGATTTATATTTTGTGTTTTGGGTTGGCCGGCCTGCATTAATGCCTCTGAGCATCTCTCTGGTATGTAAATGCACGCTGCCCTTTGCCCTTCAGCCCGCCTGTCCTGAAAAGTAATGCTAACACGCGCTCTCGCATGCGGCGGCAGATGGCTCGAGCAAGTGTCCTCTGCAGTCCCTGACATTGCACATATTCAAGTGCCACGAGATGCAAACACAGAGCTGTGTTTTGCAAAACTGTGGAGGCAGAGGGTGAGAGTACTCAAAAGTACAATGTAAATGTCACTTAGCTGCCATTTGCATGAACATTTGTGAATATTCCGTGGCTCCATATGGAGAATGGGGGTAAAGGATAATAGTCAGTGGTCGCTTCTGTTAAAACTCATTAAAATGCTCATTTATATGATGGAAAGTTTCATTAGTGGTTGTTTTTTTTTAATCACATTCACTGCAGCCTCTCTCTAGCCTGAAGATAGCGTTTGTTTTATTTGTATGGCGCGTTTGCTGGGACCAGACATGTTCGCATAAACATGTTCCTCCAGATGAACGTGGATGAGAGTCATTTTAAACTGTTTTGCTGCCAGTGATCCGGGGATCCTTAAGGAAATGAAATGGAAAATAAAAGCTGCTGAATTTGTGCATAATGCAATTACACTGTGAGGGGCTCGGGCGTAGCAATCTCTGAGTTGATGGGTCTGCTCTGTAGCCCCAGAAAACGGCTCCTAATAGGCTGAGATAGGATACAAGGAAACAGCTTTCTTGTCAGACATGGAGCTCTCCACCCCCGGGTTTTTGAATGATGTGATGTTTCAGGGACTTGGGGAGGTGGAGGTGGTGGCAGTGGGGGGCGGGGGGGGGGGTATTACTGTGGGGCTCCTGAAGATTTTATCAACAATTATTTACAAAGAGGTAGCTTGCAGCAGAAGTGGTGAGATTAGACAAGGTGTCAAAGAGGTGAGTTTTGCCTGCATGTCATCCTATCCAGTGTTCTGTCTCCAAGTCCTCTATTTTCACATGCTTTCAACCATGACACTTTTATAAGGTGTGAAACTTGATATACATTTCCTAAACAATGCATAATACAATATGATGGTATCATGAAAACACTACTGAATTGGTAACATGTTTCGATGACATCCTGTTTCCATTTCCTGCTTTCGTAGCTACGTGGTCATTTCATATTTTTGTAAAACAAAATAAAGTTTGCGTTGTTTACAGGAACTGTAGATTGGAACCTGCTGGTGCAAGAGAATCAGACATATGGGCTGGTCTTGGGTCAGTTTTCTGCTTGCCCACTTTCCACTGCAATCGATTAGGAGCTGACAAATGGAGTAGAAGCTCGGGTCAGTGAATCCTTAAAGCCTGTCCTCGTGTGTCAGACTGCTTCCACCAGCCCAGACGGATCAGTTAAGGGAGCTGTGCTTTTGTTTTAAAGTGATGGTGAGGCATTGCTTTTAAATCACAACACACTTCATAGAAAAACAGGTCCCAGGATGCTGAGTTGTTGGCCCATCAGTGGGAGTGGAGGGATACCTCGGTGGTTATTTGGATATTAACCATTCCCACCTCCCACATTTTGTCTTTGACACATTGCTTAGATTGAAGCCTGGCATTAAGAAAAGCGTGATATTCTTGCATTAAAACACATAAACTGTCTGGTTGTAGATTTTAATTTACACAAAGTGTCAGATCCTTTTAGTCTCCAGCTGTGAGCAGACACCGCTGTTTAAATCAAACATGTGAGAGCTGCTGGCTTCAGAGTCAGAGGTATACAACCAATGTTTTTCAGTGGAAGCTTTCATCCTTTATGTGTAGAGTTTAGATGTTTTTCTTTAGGTTTTCTTCAAGTGTCCTCCCAAAAGCATGCATCACACCTTAATGTGTGTGTGTGTGTGTGTGCATGGTTGTTTGTCTTGTGTGTCTCTGCCTTGGTGTCGTGATCTTTTCTGCGGTGTACCTTTCCTCTTGCTCGTTTACTGCTGGAGGTATGCATTGAACAGGTATTTACACTGAGTACCATGTTGGGTTTCAGCTGTAATGATTCGTATGAAGCACGCTTTGCAGAATGTGAAACTTCAAAGAAACTATGTGATAGAGATGAAAGGGAGTGGAAAAATGACATCTTTAAGAAGATGTAGTTGTTCAACTGATTACAACCCGACTGCTGTCTGGTTAGATACTGACCGCTGATGAAAGTGTCTAAACCACTTTTAAAAAAAAATCTAAAATTTCTATTTAAAATTCCAGACGATCATTATTTAAGTTAAGTGGGTGAAAACGTTGCTCTGTGTGTTTCTGTGTATTTGCCTGCCTGTTAGTTAAATATCTTATGAACCCCTGAATGGATTTTAATGAAACTCTCACAAAGTGATCAGTAGGTGTACATCTACAACTGATTAACTGCTGGAGTCAACTCGGTTAATGAAGGCTGCCACGGCTAATCAAATGTAGAAAACATAAAAATGGCTATAACTCGATGTAGAATTTGGTGAAAGTCATAGATATAAGCGCTGACAGATTTACATTCATTCCTTCAAGGAATTAATTATTAACAAAGATAAAGATCCACTACAGGACTTCATCTGTTATCTCATTTGCTTTTTCTAATGATCATATTAACACTGACACAATACTGGTTCTGTGTTTGTTTTGGTCAGTTAGTCAAGTCTGGTTGATGTTAATGTGAGCGATCACCGTGTCTCCAATTGTCCATCTATCAGTGAGCCGGCTGTCCGGCCAGCTGGTGCCTGCCGGGTTGGAGAGGCGGACCGGGGAGGTGTGCATGTCACAGTGGTGGCAGGTGGGATCCACCATCAGGTATTGTAATGCCTGCTGGCACAGATGGGACTGTCTCAGAGCCGCGCGATGGAGCAGGGACGGTGTGGCGAAAAGAGGAGGAGGCGTTGTGAGCCAAACCTGACAAATTGGATAAAGCTTCCAGTGGATAGCGAGGGCAGTGCCAGTGTGACGCTGACATATGAAGAAGTCAGACACAGTGGATGGGAACAGCAGAGTGGTGGAGCGCAGATGTGTGTTTGATCACGAGACTGGCTTCACGCTGAAGGAGAGGCTCTGTTTACTGTCCTCCTGTAGCAAAAATACAAAATAATGTCTGGTTTATGCTTTCATTTCATCTACCTCATTAGTTTTCTATGCATCATTAACCTGATTGTTTTTCTTTTTTTTTTTTTTTTTTTTACCAACAGTTAGCTTTAAAATCTATCAGTTTGTATAGCTTTTCTACATTGTTTAAAAAAAAGAAAGCTTGTAAAGATTAGGATCATTTTATTCTATATTCCTTAGATCTAAGGATCTAACTAAAATATATCTGATCTCTTCTACACATGAATTAAAGAAATAAACTGCATGGTGGTCTAATTAACTGTCCTAATGAAGTTACATTCTGCTACCACTGAGTCTTTTAAAACCAATCTGAGGGAAAAGAAGTAGCAAAAGAAAATTTGTCAATGAACAATTGATTAAAAACTTAATTTATTATAGATTCTTGCAGTTGGTTGCACAAGAAAGTGTGAAATAACTAAAAACTATTGTGATTTCTTGAGGCTGAAGGTTCCCAGAAACAATGGGATGTCCTTCATTCAAATAACATAATGAACTCCAGCTTTAATGTGATGACATAACAGTCAGTACATATTAGATGTCTGACTTTTAGTGACCCTCTGCATTGTTAATCGGCTTTAATGGAAATGTTATTGATTATGTCGGCAGATTGTGTGCAGACTTTTAAAGGCAGGCAGATGAGTTCTTTCCCAGACTCAGCGAGTCGATGCTTAGCGTTGATGCGTCTGACGGCAATGCGCTACACTCATTGTGATGCTAATGAGTCTTCATTTGACATTATTTGACCTTAAAATTGACAAGAACTTCTCTTACAGTTCTAAATATTTGCTTTATGTGTTTTACTGTTTATTTAACACCTGGTGCATCTTTAATGCCTAATCAGTTCCCTTTTTGATCAAAAATGTTGAGAGAAAAATCATCACTTTAAATGTTCTCATCTTCATAAACATACAGTCCAGAAATCAAACATTTTCCAGTCTTTTACTTCTGTAATCATGATGTTTATGTTGTACTTTTAATTTGAAAAATATATAATTTTGTGTTCATTTGAAGGCTTTAAAACTTTTATTTTAAATGAAACACTTTGGACAAACGAGAAGACCGGATGATTCTAGGAGAAAAAAGATACAAAAACAAAAGAAAAAGGTTTTACCAACTTTCTTTAAAAACATTTTATTCAGAAGACAAGTATGAGCGCGATAAAGACTAAATAAATAAAGACTTATATTTTTCCTGCGTCAAGGCAACAAGCTCAAGCAGTTCAGCTGCTGCCTCCTGCTCAACAGGCTGAGGGAGCAGTGTGACCTTTAAGTTCTCTGTTCTTATGCCAACAGACGAGCAATCAGATTGCTGTAAACAACACACAAATATTAAACGAGTCCGTTTGTTAGAGACTAGTGTTTAATGCTGATAAATTACAGTTTTCAACTATTATTTTCTAATTGATGAAATTTGCAGTATATTTACATGTAAATTATGTTTTTAGCTATGTTATGACATAAAATATGATAATATATTAAATCAAGTATAAATGCACGGCTACTAGTTTTGTTTACAAAAAGTTTGTTTTCCAAAACTCCTTTCCTTCATTATAAAAGCGTTTTGTGAATTTAAACATGATTCTGCTGCTGCAGTGTGCTAAAGAAACACTAAATACTTTGGATGTGTGTTGAGTAAGACTTCGTACTTGATGAGTTCTCTAACACTGAACGCTGCACTCTGTCTCCTGATGTTCTAAACGAACTCTGCAGTTTTTCATTTTCACATACTTAGAGCTGGAGGAGGAGGATGTGTGGCTGGCATCACGGAACATTTTATCCTCAAGCAGATTTTTTTTCCTTCTGCATTGGATGTTTGACATATTTCCCTGTGTTAAATAGCTTGTTTTCTCAATGAAACAAACTAGTTTTAATTAACTTTTATTGCATTAATTACTAAGGCTGAAAGAAGTCTAATACAGCACACAACTAAATACAGGTTCTGTTATGTTCTACTGGTGTTTTTTAGATGTTTGTTTTGATTTGAGACATGAAAAAAGAAGCACGTACTACCAGCTGCTCTGACAGTCTACAGGTAGTCGTGACACTTCGTCTCTTTCCAGTGAAGAGGCTTCGTCTTGTAGCTTCCATCAAAACACTCAGAGTTCATCTAGAGTTCAAAACAAAGCTGACAGCAAGAGCAACATTTTTCTTCTCCATGTGCCAGTTACTTCCCACCTTTTGGGTCTTAATCCTCCATCAAGAGAAGTGTCTGGTTTGACAGCTTAGGGATAAACCAACGGTGTTCATCGTCGGCCTCATGTTTGTGAAGAATCAGGTGAAGGAGAGTTTGCAATATCCCTGTTAGCTTCTTTAGCTAAGTTGAGGGAGCAAACATCGTTTATTATCTGCTTGAGTTTTATCTGATTCGGATTTATGGAGGAAAAATATCGGCAGCTTGATAAGTCGTTTTGTAGAACCTCTTACTGGGACTTAGTGGCCAATAAGACCTGGAGCCAGTAAATTTATGATTCAGTTAAAACACAGTCTCACTCTGTAACACACACACACACACACACACACACACACACACACACACACACACACACACACACACACACACACACACACACACACACACACACACACACACACACACACACACACACACACAAGCACATATTAATTCCTACTGGGTTATCTGCATTGTGCAAGTGAGCGATCCATGTACCGGGAATCTCTGTGGTCATAAATTGATGTTTGGCTGGGTGGATCGTATTGATTTCTGGTAGAGGATAATGTACGACTTAACAGCTTTTCACTGTCAGAATCTACAAAGTCATTATCTTTACGGGAAGCTGATGCCACTGTTTAACAGATTCAGGCAGAAGGTGATGGATGTAGCAAAGCATCATTCACTGGGGCTTTTGTGCAACCATTGTCTCAGCGTATCGGCGTAGATCCTTATTGGACAGTAGCCAACTGTTCAATAACGTGTGCATTGAAGAGTAAACCTCATGAAAAGAGGTTGAATCAATTTTATTGACTGTATTAGGTAGAAAAAATGCAGGTATGGATTTAATTTTAGAACTATTTCTCTTCTGGATGGCTGGTTCTCAGGCATGCAGGATGTGGCGATCCTCTCAATCAAAGACAACAGATGATTTTTGAAGATGTTTTGCTTCTTATAGCTTTGGGTTCAGCTCTTCATCCTGCAGAGGGTAACATATATCTCTTTGTAACCTTGTCTCAGACATAATTCAGCCCAAAGCGCGCTCACTGCCACCAAGCAGTGACTGATTTCACCTTTATTGTGTTGAACAGTCATGGTTGGATCGGTTCCAACAGTGAAACAACTGGAACCATGAAGTGACCTGACATTTTGTTTCTAATTGCTTTTTAATTTTGGTATGAAATGGCCTAAGTGACTTGTTGTTTCTTGAACAACATTTATGACCTTATTGCTATGAGTGTGGTGTTGACAGCAGTCAGTGTCTATACTGAAACTGTGTCTGTGTTTGGGTTCCTTTATCATGTCTTGTTAATGTGAGAATGTCCCAGAGATTGATGCCTGTGTGGTGTCGGATCCAAAGCAATAAGCTGCTTATATTAGATTTTAAATCCTTCAGATCACCAAACAGAATCCTGGCTTTGCTTCTAAAGTCTTTAATCAAACTTTATTTGGATGCTTCGAAATTCACTGATGGATTGCCAAGAACTCCCAACCTTTTCCAAACATTTTAACTCATAATGACATCAGTAATTCATGTTTGTATGTTACTTAAAATGCTATAGATGAAAAGGCAGCTGTTGAATGATTTGTGAGGTGTCCCATTATCTCACAGACAGTCAATCTTTGTCAGGAGTGACTGTCTCTCCTCTGGCTAAATTCACTTACAGCAGACTTAGTGTTTAGATACTGGTCTGCTGTGGGGATGTCAGAAACGTTCTCAGGCTTATGTTCCACATCTCCATGCCACAGTGTACTATTGATTAATTGATCGTAGGTCTCTTAGGGTTCTTGCTATTCAGTGCATTTGCTGTGAAAATGTGGTTAAGGGTTTATTAAAGATGTTTTATAACAAAATAAAAAAAGGTTTTGCTATAAATGTTTCTAAATGATCCTCTGAGGAGCTAAAGTGCGTTGTAGTCTTTGTTTTGCTATGCTGATTGTCGAGTTTTAAACCATTTACTTCCCATTTGAAAGAAAGCACTTGTGGAAGTTTTAAGTGTTCATGTCTCAGGCTCTCTGATTTTAGAGTCACTCAAAGTACAGCCTTCACTCGTTCCTTTATCAAAACAAATTAGGCAAAACTGCTTGTTTCGATATTTGTGGTCCCCCCCAGCAAAAAGATTAAAGTGTTTTATAAACCTAGGAGCTGAACTGCTGCTGCTAAACAACACACATTTGGTCTTTATGCACAGCAGTCTGTATTTGATTGCCTGCAGAAAGTAACATCACTTGAGATGAGGTGGAGATTTGGGCAAAGATTTCTGAATATCTACCTAAAGCAGAAACAAATCTGTTATTTACCAAAATATAGAGCAGTAAAATATTCATGAGGAGTGGACCCTGTGAGGTTTTGTGCCTGACCTTGTTGAATATATATTATTTGGAAGTTGCTTTTGCAGAGTACCAATTTTTTAGACATGATTTAAAAGATTCATACAGAGCGAATTACTGGTGGGATGTATTGCTTATATATGTAAAAAAACAGCCTTAACTTTCAGATGTGACATGAACAGGTGCTGGAAAAACGGAAGCACAGAAGTTGCACAAACCCAAGGGAAGGTACCTAAGTGTGTTATGTAAAGTGATGGTTTGAATTCACTTGAAATTATCTAAATTATCATGTTCTGACTAGATTGACTCGTCACAGCTAGACCAGGACCAAAGTGGACTCTTAAAATGACTTTACTCTAACAGTTTTATAAAAAGTTGTCCATTTTTAGATCACACAACTATTTACATACAAGTCTTTGATTATTTGCAGCAGAAATCATCAGCAGCACCAGCTGTCTAGAGCTTCTGGTTCAGTGTAATAAAGCAGATGGAAATGAGTGCTTCTGTAATGTGAAGCTGGCGACGACTGCTAGAACATTTTCAAGTTTAGGTTGTTTAAAGACTTTGTAACTGGCCTCAGTTTGGCTAGCTGTTAGCTCATCTGTACAAGTAGAATTTATTTCTTCAAACTGAGGTTGTTCCAAGTCCTTGGAAGAAACTCATGTGTTTTTCACATGTGACCCACATGGAATCACATAAACATGTTAAAAGTCTTCTAAAATCACATGGGACACATGTTTACATGTTAATTTAACATGTTTTAGGTAGAAAATATCCACACCATGAAGGGTTTTATTACTGCAGTTTCACAGAATGCCACTTCAAAAACCCAGAACTATCCCTTTAAGAGAGAGATAATAATATCTTTTGACACAGGCTTTCAAGCTATAGGTTGTATTTTAGTTAAATGTAACTTAACAGTTAGCCTGGTCATGCTGGTAATCTTGGTTTTATTATTAGTTTACACTAATTCTTCACTTTTATTGACACTAAAAGCTCCACACATATCAATCAGTGGTGGGATATTGGGCTGTTCTGTAAGCAAGTGAAATGTTCAGTCATATTTATTTGATAGTAAAGCGCTGTGGCGGGGAGAAAGAAAATGTAATAGTGACCAATGACCATGCTGTGGAAATGGTTCAAGCTGAATGTTTTTCCTCTTCAAACATAGATATGACCTATCATTATTCTGCAGTTTATTTTATTATCTTTTCTTTTATGATCCTGTATTGTTACTCAGAAAAAATGCTTAGAATATCGTAGCTGGAAACTACTTTCGTCCAGTGTTTCATTAACATTTACCGTATATTTGAACCAGTTAATACGTTGTGTCAATTTTAGGAAAAAATACCAGAGTCCCAAAAAGGAAAACACATTTTCAGCTAGCAGAAAACAAAAATGTTTGGACGTAGAAAGAGGAAAAGCCTGGGTGAACATTAGCATAGCGTTTCAACGACTAGTGTTAATGAGGTAATGCGCGGTCCCATGTCCGGGGGAGGCGTGGCCTAGGATCATAGCCGACGTGAGGGGTGAGAGCTCTGAGATGTGTTTGTGTAAATTAGCTAGCTATAGCTTGTTTGAAAATTAAGTATAGCAGCTTTAAGTTTAGGGGGTTGGTTACTATTTCACAAAAAGACAAGTTGGTTTGAAAAGATTTTTTCAGATCATAACAAAACTGCATTTTATATTTACTTGACAGAAATTTGTTCGGTGACCTGAAACATAAGTGAAAAAAGCTTAATGAAAAGGGGTTACAAACTTTCTCAAAGCACCATTTTTCTAGAGTTTAGAAATAAAAAAATATTTTTCAAGCACCAAGCTGGAGCACCATGTAAATGAACTCCACGCTTTGCTTTGCGGCCCCACATCAGAGTGTTGAAAGTCATTTTCTGAATGTTTCCCTCCAGTATCATGCCCACATGATTACAGCATCAAAGCTCATGCACATGCTTCGGTCTGCGCAACCCCTCTTAAGATGTTATCATCATCTCCAAATGAAAGGGGCCAACAATCATGCAGAAAAGCTTTAGCGTGTCCTCCGATGGCGCGCCTGATGCTGCCCTCACTTTGAGACTTCTACAGCTGAGTTTGTGTACATATGAAACGGTGCTGCATGGGGGAGACTGAAAGAAGGAGTGTGAATTTTCTCCCCTGCTCATTAGGATGCTGCTGTAGCTGCTGACTGAGGCTGAAATGAGAGGTGCTGATGAGAGGAGAGGCCACGCGGGGCCAGAAATAGATCAAACTAAACTGGACTCCAGTGCAGTGATGGGCACATGGGAGGAAAGAATGTTGGCCTCTGTGAGCCTGAACACGCTAAATGGAGCTGTCTGACTGGATTACTGGTACAGAGGTGTTTAGAGGAATGTTGCAATAAGCTAGCCAGCTAATAATGGGAACTATTTGGGAATGCTGATAGCAGTGAGAAGGGAACATGCTGTGATTGGAAAGGATAAGGATTATATACTCCCACTTTCATTTCATATGACCTCTTTCATCCCATTTATTTTGAGTCTCTGATTGTGATTAGCAGAAATAGCAGCCTGGTGATTCTTCTATTTTCTGCTCCATTAGTCTAACTCTTTTCATGCAGTGACCAAGCGGCTGTCCATCATCTTTACTCTGTTTATCCAATCCCTTTCACTCCAAAGCCTTCCATCTGATAAGCTGGACATCTTAATAGTACGGTTTTTGAATTCCAATATTTAGGCTTGTTTAAACCCTTTGGGTCTTTGTGGTTTGAAAGTGGAGTTTGAAGTAAAGGTCACTGGCGAATGTTTTAGCATTGATTCTCTGAGTCCTGAAAGCACAATAGAGCATTCGAGTTTCGATGACGATGTTTTGTCAAAAGTTGGAAACCTTTTGGCGATTTGATTGCCCAGCGTTCACACGAGGTAATTGTGGTTCCTTGAAAATGTGACCCTGCGTTTAGTGAACTTCATTAGCAGCGCTGTGGTCAGTCTGAATGTATGACATTTAAGAAGCTTGGCCTTTGCTCGTTTATCTTCTCCTACCTTCTCCTCCATTAACCTTTCTGCCTCCCTCTTTGCGTCACTCTACCTTCTTATTCAACCACACTCGTTTCTCAAATCTGTGGATTGCAGTTTTAGTCAGGGGGTGTTAAAATTATTATTCCCGTCTTTTAGTTTAATTTCTTTCTTACTTTTTGGATAGTTTCTCCACTTCTCATACTTCTGTGAATCCACAGCTAGTAAAAAGTGAACCTCAGCTTCATCTGGTAAAAAGTCTGGAAAGTTTTGAGTCAAAAGTCCACCGTTTCCATGGAGACTGAGGTAGACTTTCTGGCACTGCCTTCGCCAAATGTCTTTGAAGGTTCTGGCTGGAGTAAACAAAGCCAAGGTCAGCAATCCCAGGGCTCAGTTTGACCATCTGTGACCACAAAGATGCAGCAGTCACTGAAAACATTGTAGTCTCTTCTTACTTTGTCTTTTTTCTTTTTCTGTCTCTTTTTCCAAGTCTTTTTAAACGTAGAGCTGCAGGACCACCCTCATTTGATTTACCAC
This sequence comes from Callopanchax toddi, assembly GCA_006937965.1. Classification (NCBI taxonomy): domain Eukaryota; kingdom Metazoa; phylum Chordata; class Actinopteri; order Cyprinodontiformes; family Nothobranchiidae; genus Callopanchax; species Callopanchax toddi. The sequence goes on from SSNR01000215.1 coordinate 563,238, forward strand.
AAGTCTGACTGGATGTAAATATGCTTCAGTGTTTGTCGTCTAGAATAAACTTTCAAAATCCTTATAGTCTGAGGTGCACATAAAAAGTCGAATACATTTAACGTTATTGTCTTCAAAATGTCACTTTTATATTTTTAGCTGTCAGGTTCCTTTTATTCATGGATTTTTATGGTTGCGGTGCTTATTTTTTTGTGCTGTGCCCTTTTAGCCTGTTCTTTTTCTTCCTCTACATCTCCCCCAGTCTTTCTTCATAAATTAGTGATTTTATTAATAATTTTTAAAATTTTAGCCAAGGGAACAAAGCTACTGTGTGTCTTATTTATACCCACCTCAGTTGCTCCTTCAGAGGTACAAGTCAATTCTAGTAAAGGTAATTACACCTGCCCACGCACACAGAGCACAGATGGGAGGTTTTGTCACTTTTCGTTGCACAGACTAGTGAAAGCTTAGGTCATATTTGGGATGTATGCATGTAAAACTGAGTCTGAGACGTGGACTGGACTGATGGAAGCTAAGGAGCAGATTTATTCTGTTTTTGTCATCAAGTCAGTTTAGTGTAAAACTAGTGACTGGGTATTTATCATCTGATTGCAGCATTACGTTAGCCTGAGAGGTGTGGGAACACTGTGCCTGGTCCTGTTGCTCATGTCTTTATGGGAGTTTCCCTTTTAGTTTTATGTCATGCAGTTTGGTGCCAGACGCAGCATTATTTATTACAGATGAATCAGATTTCCTAACGTTCTGATGTTGCTGTTAATGCTGTAAGGAAGGCGTCCAGGTGTTGCAACACCAGCATGAAGGAGTTTTCTATTTGTCTAAATTACATGCAAATAAAAAGCCTTTTTTTTCAGAATGACTACATTCTTAATTTATTGGGAGATTGCTGTTATCGCTTTGAGGGAAAATCTGCCATAACACAGTGATGTACACAAGTTTTTATTCAAATGCATTCATTAGCTTTTTTATTTACCCCAGTGGTGAACAGTGTAAAAATAGCTGTTATTTAAGCACATTTTTTTACGTCCCATTTTAATTTATACCCTTAATAATTAAACTTTCTCATTCAAAGTTGAAGTTGGTTCTGAAACATTTATGAAGGTCTGCTGAGTTTAATGTTAAGCTTCCACAAGTATTAAATGCGTGTATTGAATGGGATCTGATGAATCAGCTCTCAGGTTTAGGTTTTGGTTCTGTGGATTTGCTCTGGTTTGAGCTGAGAATTAGTGGATCTGGACTCAATGAGACCAACCATGAGCCGTATGAGATCAAATCTAGTTTTGAGAAAGTTACAGATTCAGTTTAGTCTTTGGGACAAATCTATGGAGTCCTCATTATATTGTTGGTCTAACTTACATTTTTGGACATCTGGATTTGAGTTTAGAGACTAGTCTGTAGTTTAGACCCAATAAGTAATATGTACAGTTCTACAACAAGGAATGAATCAAGGTGTGTGCACTGCAGTGTGTGTATGTGTGTTGCTATGCCGTATGAGTGCGCCGTCGCAGCGCCCCGCAATGAAGTGAATGGGATGGGCTGCACACTCGATACCACACTGATGCATAAAAGAGCGTAATAGCAGGAGGAACTGGTATGTACGCATTATGTTTAGTGCACATGCACACCTGTGCACTGCAAATTCTGTCCAGATTCATGCTAAATTGTTGCCGTGGTAATGTGTAATAAAATGTTCAGTTTGTTCTGTCTTCAAAGATCACTGAGCTACGGTTAATGAGGCGCTGCTAAAACAGTGGAAAACGCCTCTGGAAATGAGGAAAGTCTCTATCTTCAAAGTCAGTTCAGTTCATTATCAAGAAATCAACTTAGAAATTAAACTCTAAATATGTAGCACTTTTTAAAGTTACATCAATTAAACGAATATATCACGCTCCGCATTTCTACATCCAGCCTGTTGCAGGCAGATGCAATTCAGCTGTTTTCCACTGTGATTACAGTGAATAACATACAGTTTACATTGATCAATGTTCAAAAACCATATAACGGCAACACTTCACAGCAGGTTTAACCCCTCAGACGTGTAATTATCCAGACATTCGGCTCTGCAGTGTCATGTTGCTGTCCCAGATGCTACAGGGTGTCTCTGGCTGTTAAAGGGGGACGGAGGGCAAACGGAGTGCAGATGGTGTTTGCACTGTGGGATGAGGAGGATTTACTGGGTTCGCTTCAATCTTCAGCTAACAATGGACGGGCAAGACGGGGGGAAGGAAATTGGAAAGATGGGAAAATGGAGAGAGGGCAGAGGAAGAAGGTAACATTCAGTTCAGAGATGCAAGCAAGGGCGGTATAAAGGTTAAATTGTGAGGGATATATGAAGGTTTGAGATAGTTGTTCTTTCTTTATTTGATCATGCTTTCTACCAAGTATCTGAGCCCTACACATAAATGATTTTCTTTCTTTAAATTTCTTGTCTAAATATGTGTTTATTAAGTTATTTTATTCATAATCTAAGATTGTCAGTTTGTCCTCTTTACGTGCTGAATGTGGGCAGACGAAGCGTAGGTCCACTAGAACCCTCCCACCCCCACCGTCTTTTATATCTCTGCTCATCTTGTAATTACCTCTGATAGAATCTCCTGGAAACTAATTCAACTTCCTAATGTGCAAAGTTAACTTGATGAACTGCGAGCAATAATGCATCTGCACCCTCCATCAGTCACCATTAAAACAGAGCTCCATCCACTGCATCTCAATGTAGCTTCAGTACGAGTTTCTCCCTCTGCATACTGAGCCAGAGAACGAATCTTTACTCATGAGTTTAATTGTAACAAAACAAACTGCACAAATCTGTAGAGGTTTATATTTCAGTAACATCGACTACAGAATGGTGTCATAAAGTGATGCAGAGGCTCTAATATTTTAGCTCACTGAGAACTCATTTGGAGTCCTTAATTGTGCATCATTATTGTCTCATAATGAGCAGAATGTTCAACTCAATAGACCTGGGCCCCACTCAAACTGATTTCTGTAAATTTTCCTGACACAATCAGTAGGAACATATGTCTGGACCTTAAACTGGTGACACTGGTGTCTGTTTGGTTGCTTCAACTCAAAGTCATCAATCCTATTGATTGCTATTGGATTATTTTGTTAGTTAACCTGTTAGTAATTCCTTCCAAATCACCAGACGTCACTGGACCTAAAAATATTGACAGAGACAAACTTATTCAACTCAAGATGAATTTTTCAACTTTTTTGTTGTTGCTTTTTTTAAAATATAAAACATTCTTTAGACTATTTAAAACAAATAAGAACTAAAGACAATAATTCTGTTCCACACCTCCAGGATGATCCTCATTGCCTTTCTTGTAGACAGCTAAGATGGGGAATGTTTCTGTTTTTGACAAGTTGAGTTTTTTTTCACAGATTCCCCAGACTCCTTCCATCAGGAGCTAACACGTTGTCAGAATAAAGCAACAGAACTCTGCTATGCAATAGATCATACAGTTTGAAGGAGAGCTAATAAATGAAGCAGAAACACAGGAGACAAGTTGAGACAAAACACCGGTGTGGTGGTGGGATACTGGAAGAGTATCGGGATATATTTAATAGTTTATCTGCTTTGTCTAATGATTAGATTCTTTGTATATCAGCAAGTAATAATACATGAATAAATATGCAAATTGAATGAAGAAAACATGGGAGAAAGATGAGAAACCCAATTAAACAGAGGAGTAATGTTTACAGAGGATGCTCGCTTTTTACTCATAAACTCAGTTTTCTGACTTTACTAAGTGTGACAGTCAAACTAAATGATCTGCGACACAATGTGACATTCTGAAAGTGATGTAATGGTTTAAGTTTTCATTCTGCTTCCAGAAGGCTCACTCAAACCTCTACTCTACTGCATCTTAGTCTGAAACCTCTCAGCTGCAGCCATTTTTAAAAATTCTGACATTTTTTGCTCTGTCAGAGAGGTAAACACATCTCTTTACGACATAACTGCAAACAAGCAATTAAAATTTGTGCATTTTGATCCAATTTAGTTTCAAAGTGTCTTAATCCAGTTTGAATTAGTTTGCAATTTAACTGGATTGTATTCACAATTTGATCTCCCATCACTATCAACGTTTCTCACCATTCCTGACTGATGAAAACTAAACTGAGAAGGATCCAGTCACCTGTGATGCCTTTGACTTTTTTGAGAATATGCACAGTTCTATAACGTGTTCCAGCAACATGACAACAAGACCTTGCAACTCCCAGGAGATTGAGAACATATTGTTTTAAGACAGCCTCCCTCATGAATTTGTCACATCCAGGTGGGATACCGACTTTATGAAGTCCTCATGGGTGAGTCAAGCTAACAGGACCCGTTTTAGAGACTAGTTCTACCAACCCTGAAACATGTGCCTCTAAGAGACTTTGAGCACTCTTAAACTCCCCTTTAAAACTCCTGTTTTTCACCACAGGATTTCATTTTAAGGTCAAGATGCTTTTAGGTGTTTTCCCAGAATTTCATCAGCAAATGTTTATAGCAGAAAGCCTACTATAAAAGACCCCTGGTGTTCTGGAATAAAAAACAAGTATAGTTGCACACCTTAGCCTTTTACTCATCTTTTCTTGAAGCTCGAGGCTGCATGAGCAAGTAGAATTATGAAGTGTCCTTGCTTCAGTGTGTTGACGGTCTGGTGGAAGGTGGCTGATTTTGATGCGGAAGATGATGCTGGTAATGTTTCAATGATTTCCTTTGAATCGGTTTAATTTAGATGTGGTGTAAAAAGTTGTAGCATCCTGCATACCTCACAGCAGTGCTCTGACTGAGCGGTGGCTGTGTGGCCTTGGAGAAGCTGTTACTCCTTTTTTGCACAAGTGATGGATAGCCGAACAGCCAGTGTTAAGAAAAACAAAGCCAGCATTTAAGCTCCCAGCTCCCCACTGCTCTTTGTTATCATCTGCAGCATAAATCTCAGTCGAGGCGTGAAGAGTTTCCTCAGAAAGGTGTGGGAGGGGTTATTTGTTTCACTTTGTGGTGAGGGTGCTGCAGGTGAGTGGTTAGCATCTGGAGTTTTAGAGGCTTCATAAGCTGATGAAAACACTGGAGAAGAAGAAAAAGTAATTTGCTATAATGCATTTGTGTAAATATTGACAGAATGGCAGGGATGAAGGCTTTAAAGGAGCTTATGGTTGTATATTTTTTGCATGCATACATGGGGTAAAGTGTTATCTATTACAGAAGTGAAGTGATCAATTGTCTTTGTTTGCAAAACACCTCAAATCAGACACAATCAGTCAGTTTCTATCCTTGAGCAGACGCACACTTCGCCTTTCTCTCACCATCAGAAACACACACATGCTGGAAGACAAATTGGAAGCTGGGGATTGGTTCAGCCGCAACAGCAGCTGCTCATGTCTGGATGCTGTTACGTTTGCCAGCAGTCTGTGGACCGAAGGACAGTTTATTCATCTGAAAGAATGTTTGTGCCACACATGAAACATTTGCTGTACGTCACACAACACGAGGCTCTAACGTATGCAGTCAGTTCATAAGACCTTACTCATCATCACCAGCTCATTGTAATGGAATATTTGTTTAAATTATAATAAATGTAAAAATGTGATAGGATAAGTATTTTATAATAAGTACACAAACCCCTGTCTTTATTACCTTTACATATACTTTAGACACATCTTTATCTTTCTTATGTTGTTGGAAGAAGCATCCTTTCATTTGGTGACATGCAGAACTGATGACTGCACTGTGTCCAGTCCAAATGGGATAACTGCACATTGATTTGTCCAACCCTTGACTGCACAAGTGATAACTGCCATTACCACACACCCTCGTAATGAAACTTTGGCCCTGAACATTAAAGCTCTTAATGTCAGCCTTGAAAATATGCAACAATGGACCCGTAGTGAAGTCCAGGCTTATTGAGCTTTATGATGCAGGTAATCAGTGGCTTTCTGCCAGCCGTCAGCCAGCTATCAAATCACTTAGGCCGTTCTTCCAGATGGGTGAAGTCAAATCGAACGAGAAAAGAAAGCAGTCGTTGGGCTGTGGGATCTAGAGGAGGCTTCCTGGTTCCCATTCACATCCAGAGCTCCCATCTCCTGTTTGTTCTGAAAGGAATTGATATTCTTTTTATTCAGGCCAGTAAAAAAATAAATAAATAAAAATTAGACTCATTTGTTAAAATATTGAGGACATCTTAAGGGTCAGAGGTAACAAGCTTCTCAGTCTAAAGGAAGATGCCGTTCTTCACTTTTGTTGTCTGGGCTCTGAGGCCGCTCATGTTTTTGCTTGAAGGAAGGAGGGTGAATAGATAACGAGCTGGATGGGTGGGGTCTGGAAGAATAGTTTTTTTGAAGTTTATTTTGATTCCACTTTATACCAACGTCATTGTTGCCAGGCTGTTCCTTCTTCAGTCCACAAAGGGTGTGAACTTTTGAAAAGTGCTAAAATCTTAGTTTGAAGTGTGACTTTGTTTCAATAAAAAAACAACAACCAAAGACTAGAAAGGCCAATCTCAACTTAGCAACAACCATTTAAGCAACAACCAACTCACAATCCTCTAATTTTGTATTAAATATTGCAGCATGATGGGAGTTTTGGAGGGTAGATTTTTATCAGACACCACTGACCAGATTCAGACCTTAACATTTACCCATAGACATTTTATGAACCTCATGCTCTGAATGACCTCCACTTAATGTCTGGCCCGCGAGTGCTGTTTCTCTCCTCTGTGGCATTGTCTCTGTGTGCGTGTGTGTGTCTGTGAGTGTGTGTGTTGATCAGGGCGTGTCTTTATATGGTCATCAGGGGGGCAATGCCTTGAATGGAGAGACGCAAACACACACTCAGGCACAGTCTCACACACACACACAGATTAACGGGGTAAGCTGCGCCGCTCATCTGGGATAAATGCGGTCAGAGAGGAACAGCTGAGCAAACAGCTCCAGCAAGAGGTATAGAGCAGAGTGAAGAGGGGGAGAGAGGAGAGAGGAGCAGGGATGACGGACTATTCATCCCGTCGGGATGCTGTTGACCGGCTTCCACGCTGGATATGCATGAGCCCTGAACCTGGACAAATGGGAACGGGTGAAGGTAACGGCTGATACACACACTTTTTCCCAGCGTGCATTGTGCCTGTTAATTTATTTATTTTTGCAGAAGCCAACCCCGAATTACAGAAAGGTTGTCTTCTTTTTAAAAGAGATAAAGAAAGATGTGTGTCAGGTATGTGATTGTTCTGCCTTTAAGAGTTTGGCAGCTTTTTAATTAGTTTTTTTCTTTGTTAATAGAAGAAATACCATCAATCAAACCATACTCATGTTGCACCTAAATGCTGCTTGTTTCCAGTGTTTTAGTGAAACTGAAGCAGACATTTTATTCTTGTCCATGAGGATTTCAGACGGTCTAAAAACAGGTGTCCAAACAGATACTATTGATCAGTCCCTTCAGTCCTCTGGTGCTTTGTGTTCAGTACTATTAACTGATCATGACCCCAATTCTGCTGTTGACTGGTGTCCAGTTTGCTGCTGAATTATGGGATTTGATGTGGTGGATCTTGAATGCTTTGCAGACTCGCTTGCAAAAGACAAAAAAAAAAAAGAGAAGTTTTGAGCTCCACACATTAAGCCATCAATTCAAAAGTCAAACTAATAGAGGGACTGAGGCTGCAGTCTGGTTTGCAGATTGATTTAGGATCTTTACTTTTTATTATTGCTTTCAGATGTTTCTATGGAACCGTTCTTGCATTTTCTGCTTTGAGACGGTGAAAAGCAACGGGTCAAATAAGAATCACTTGAATTCAGAAGTCTTTTTGAAATCTCTTTGGGAGCATTATCCCACTGTAGATGTCGCCCTCTTTTTATGTTTTTTGAAAGAAATAGTAGCTGATAGCCTTTGATGGTTTTCCCTCCACCTGTGAAACGCTCCACACCACCGACTGCAGTTCAAGCCAAACACAAAAGAATCTGTTTGTGAAATTCTGGACTGTTATTTCAGCCATCACAGGTCCCTGCTCACAAAATTCACCCCTCTGACACAGACGTATCAGTTTATCTATTCAGCTGATTATATGATGGTCGATCTGACCACTAAGGCTCTCATAGAACTGGGACAAATGGTTTCAAAGATGACAGCCTTGTTTCTGAAGATCTAACCAGAACAAATCAACTCGATGTTCTCAGAAGTCCTCAGCAGATGGTTTCCTCAGTGGAGCAGAAGAGCTGGGAGTTGAAGGTGTATGTATAGAGATGCCTTTCCATACTTGCTTGCATGTGCTCTTATATAAATGTGTGTGTATGATTATGTGTATACGCACTAACACAGCACGCCCCGTGTCATCTCCTTGTGACAGCAGCAATCATTTGTTCTTGTGTTGACACTTTGCCAGATTGGGAGTGCAGCTGATGGTGGTGGTTATCAAATTCCCACAGGTTGTCTGTCAGTCTCTTACTATTCATGTTCGATATAGAAACCTCCCGCCTGCTCGTCTCAGGGGGTTCTTCTCAAGGTTAAATCAAATCAGTTTCCATGTCCAAATGATTAGGGATGACCAAATTGTTAATTATCTCGAGCTCAAGAGAACTGATAAAGCAATGGGCTATAAGAGATCGGCTGGCGGGGTGGAGTTTAGGTTATGTGAAGTGTCAATTCCCATCTTCTTACTGTAAAGAGATATTTTGGTCATTTTGATGCATTTTTGCCAGGTCATTTTTTGAATAATGAAGGAAAATTAATTTTAAACACATACTTATCATATTGTTTTCAATTGGATAAAACTGTGAATCCATTGCAGGTTAAAGTAATTGCATCACTACATCATAATAGGTTGATCTATTCCTGTGGTGCATTCAGGCTAATCTTATGTTCTCAAATGACTCTGCTGCAGGTCAGCTAATACAGCCGCACCATTCACCTCAAAACATGCAATTAAAGACTTTTCTTTTTCCATCTAACCTGTAAAGGAAGTCATTTGAAATTTAGCCCTGACTTCTAAGCTGTCCTTTCATCGCTCTCTCAGAAAATGGCTCTGTCAGGCTATTTTAGCGGAGACTTCAAATATTACATTTCCGCAGATTTGCTATTCTGGGAGTAAAAAAGCCTTTGCGGTGCAACGAGCTTCTGATGGGAACTGTTCCCATAGCCCTGGGTCACGGTGACTTCTGGGCCTGTCGACATGTGACTATAGTGCAGGTTTCTCCAACTGTTCAAAAGACTGAGATCGAAGCAGACATCGAGACACAAACATTTACACTCACTCTCCTAACATGCTGTGACATCTAATCGACAGATCCTAAAGTGACTCAGTTCCACATCATCTGAAGAAATCTCTCTAATCCACAGAAATCTGCAAAGTTTAACTGTAAAACGATGAGCTACATAAAATTTTTTAAATATCTTCCCTGGTAGTGTTGATTTCTGTTCGTGTTGACGTCTCTCCATGCACCTTTTACTCCTCCCGTTGTTGTTAACGAGTATGAGGCTCATTATCGATGCACAAGCTACATGCATTATTTAACTAATGGTCAGGTGGCAGATGCTGAAGTGCTTGGATCACAGTGGGGGAAGAACGTCCGACACCTCATTTCGTTCCCTCAAGGTTTCTCTCACAGCCCGTCAATAGGCGGACAGTAGAAGATATATTTTTTACTTTCCAGGAAAAAAATTGAAAACAAGTTCAACTAAAAGCTAGTAATTATTGTTTAAATATTTATTGTTGTAATTATTTTCTGGCAGGAATAAACAACAACAAAATGGTTGAAGTTGTTTCAGTCCCTTGTTTTGTCATTTAAACCACAGAACCCAGTATTTTGAACAAAAAAAGTTCATGATAATAAGCTCATAAAAATATTTAAGATTAATAATCTGCCAGTATTTCCCCAACCCCGTTTCTGCTTCATATAACTACAGAAGTCTATGTAAATAACCATGACTCAGCTCATCTGTCCAGTCTGAACTAATCTGTTTCTTCAAACTAAAGTTTTTCAAATATCAGGTAAGAAATTAAACAGATAGTTCATGGTGTGGATGAATAATGTAAATGTTACATTAGATATTTAATTATCATCTACACAACACCAAATATTAGGTATAAAATCCCCTTGTTTTGCTGCTCTACATTTGCCAGACTCTTCCTTTCTGAATCTGATTGGGGTCGTTTGAGGCAGATCGAAACAAATAAGGAAATTAAATATCAATTTAGTGCCTGTTTCCGAGCTGTCGCATAAACAAGCAGCAAAACCATTTGTCCCAAATTTTCATGCGTTGAGCCATGTGGAAAAAGGCATGAAACGCTCATTCAACTTCACACCAGCTGAGGCCTCAGCTTGGGATCTAATGAGGCTAATTGCAGTCATTAGCTTGGCTTTAGTCGAGCAGCTCAGATGTTGTTTAGACACGGCCGTTCATGGTGACACATTCAGCTGTATTGTGTAAAATCATCCAAAGCTAACTGGAGCACCAGAGAGGGCTGGCTGGTGTAATTGGGAGATGTTAATTAGTCTATTGGAATGGCGCTTGTACCCTCCTGAGTATTGCCTTTTGTGTGCTGCCCTTTTCTTTGTACAAAGCCAACCTAATGCTCGTGTCAGTGTAAACGTCTGAATACATGTGTGTGCAGGAGAAAGAGAGAAATCCACGGACAAAGTGCCTTTGTGTATCTGTTTGCATGTATGCATTCAACACTCTTGGGGAATCAGTTAATGAGGCAGTCATTTGTTTAACGTAATCATCCACTAGTTTATGCCACCCACCTTCCCCTGGCGCATCAACATGCCATATTTTTAAAAAAGAGTGTGTTTGAATCACATTAGCACATTAACTGTCACCCCTGGCTGTCTGCGCCCCAACTCACCCCATTCATGTGTTTAAATAAACCATCAGGACAACCGGCTGCAGGAGCCAGCTGAGCATTAGTGATGCTAGTATCTGGTGAGCACTACAATACACCAAATGCTACAATGCTATTAATATCAATTAGCTGTGGCGGCCATCTTAACTTAGGTTGACTTGTAGATGTACAGCTAATGATTATTCTCTGAGAGTTTTATTCAAATCCATCCAGCAGTTTTTGAGTTATTTAGCCATCAAACACAGAAACAGACAAAAACATTATCACCCTTTTGACAGAGAGCAATAACAAATCCAAACCTTTGATTTTATACAAATATCATCAAATGCTCTGTATAAAATGCTACCATTAGATGGTGGTGGAGGTGAACATGTCTAAAATGAGCCTTTTCATGTAACAGCTTGTTTTTTTAAAATCCGAGGGCAAACTGTTCTTTGCAGTTTAAGGTTATTTTAATCAAATACTTTTATTTTTATCAGCCAGCCTTCTTTAAATCATAATAAAAAAATCATAAATGGAACTGATGAGAACTGATGAGCTGAAATCATCCCAGGAAATGAACATAGACTGAATGCAGGAGATGAATGTGAACTTTTAGAGGCAATTCAAAACCATTTGCACACATTCGTACTCGTCAGGCAGTAATTCAGCCAGAAAAACCATTTGTGTTTTGACGTATCTGCCAATCAGCAGGCAGACGCGCTATCTGATTGCTCAGCTGCCTGTTTTCTGTGAGATAACAAACATCACCTGATGTTGTCTTATAAAAACAGGCCTTTATCGCTCTACAGTCGCAGTGAAAACACACATTTTATAATGGCTGTCAGGGAAGTTTGATTTTCTGATGAAAAATAGATTAAAATATCAAATGTAAGCAACAATTTATCTGACTATCTGTTCTTTTCTTAGCAATTGTTTTGCTTTCACAATCTTCTCATGTCTCACGTTTTTAAAGTAGGTGTAAATTTTACTTGAGGGAAGTGTTTAGCAAATTAGAGTCTGAGTGTGACAAATGGTTTAATCAGATTACGCGACGAAGGCGCAGGCATTAGCAGATTACTGGACTTATGTAGGGATAAACCCAGGGTTTCAGACTTCTTCTACTTCCAATTAATGAGCTTAATAAGAAGTCATGGTTTTAGAGAGGTTTAAAAAGGCACACTATGTACCTTTTTCATATTTTTAAATCTTTTCTTGAGCCAGTTAGTGCTAATATAACCTTTTATTTAGAGGGTTAATAAAAAGTCACTCAGCCTCATATGCTGCTTGTGTCCAGAATACCATGTTTGCAACTTCTGAGTCTCCGGTCCGGTGCCCTGAAGTCTCACAGAGTCACGTGTCTTGCGAGGGTTAGGCTAACCCAAAGTAACAGTGATTCAAAACAGACACTAGGGGGTGCTAAAAACAAGCCAAAACTGCATAGTGTGCCTTTAAGACTTTTTTCATGAAATGTGTTCTGTGCCTGACTCATGCATTGGAATTGAATATTAATTAGACATCACAACATGTCTAAAAAACTAGGAAGTGATCTAAAAAGAAGCTTCAATAGTATTTAGACATTAATCTGAAAAGACAGCGCTATCAAGGCTTGAGACTCTTAACAGCTGACTTTAAAAATGTTCTTTATGTAACATTAATTTGACAGTTTTACTGCATATAGCTAAATAAATACCACATGACCAATACTGATGTGTTTAGCCTCAACCTCCTGTCAGGAAACATGTCTTTATGCTGCAACAACATTAACAACATTTAGGAATGGATGGAACGAGTTTCAGCAAAATCATAATTTTCAGAATTAATTAGGATAGTTTATTGTGTTTGACTGGACAAGCAACCCACACATGAGAATACGCTGCAAGCCATCTAGTAAAATATTCAGTTTTAAAGTTATTTGCTCTTGGATTTGTACTTTTGAAACCCCCAGAGCCGAACTTCAAGCTCCACGTCTGGCAAACAGCAGGCGCTACTCCTCTCCTGGTTGAGACAGTTCATTCTGTGAAGCATTAAGGGAAATACAGAGGGGTCAGTGATGTAACGCTGCTAGAGCTCACACAAAAAACCCCCACATTTTGGTCCACTCTTTTCTTATTAGCACAAAGGTACACAAGAGCAACATGGCTCATCTCCACTCTCGCTCTGGTTATTTGAAGAATATGAAATGCCAAGTCTCTAATGGTCCTAGAGCTTCAGCTGAAGTTTGATCTTTTTCCGTGGGGGTTAATACTCTTAGATACCTGCAGGGAGATCTGGAAATGTCAGCTTGAGGGTTTGCTAAATGAGATGGAATAAACTGTCCAAATAGTAGAAAACCTGGAGAGACTCACCAAGAGCTGGAGCATATATTCATCTAAAGAGCTTCAACACAAATAGAGAGTGAATGTTCTAACGAGTGTTTGTTAACGAGGGTTACTGGGAAATTAGAAGGAAATGTCCGCTTTATTTAATTGTTTGAAATTCAATAAATCACTGAGAAGGCAGCGAAAAAACTTTATGGAATAACTAATTACATTTAGTACAATTTATAAAGACCGATTATATCTATGGTAAAATAGTTACGTCTGTAAATAGAACAGTTCTTTGTAGATGTATTGTTAAACTGCTTTATTGTTTAATAAAATGCAGAAGGACAAGCATTTGATTAGCTAAAACATAAAACACTAAATTCTTTGTATATTATACTTGTTTTTCTGTGGATCGACTGATTGATCAACCCCTAAAGTCACTGGTTCCTGAGTCAGGAGGCCACAGGCATTTCTGTCATTAGTTCATCAACCTTTTACCAAAGGTGGTACTGATTTACGTCTGTTTGGGTTTATTAGTTCCTATGTTTTATGTTTTATTTATTATGGCTGTTTTATGTCTAGTTATCATGTCTTGTTGTAGTTTTCAGTTCTTTGCCTATGTTTCTGTTTAGTTTTAGATCAATGTTTTTAGTTCAGTCTGTTATCTGTGTTCTAGCTGTTCTGTGTTTTAAGTCAGTCCCCTGTGTTTTAGTTAGTCTCTGTGAATATAGTTTTCTGTGTTTAGTTCTTTGTTCTTGTTTTAGTTTGCCAGTGTTTCTGTGCCTTGTTGTCCCCGCTCCCTGTAATTAGTCTTTGTCCTCACCTGTTGTTTCACACCTGCCTCGTGTCTCCCTGATTGCTCCCTCAGTATTTAAACCCTCCTGTGTCGGTTTGTCTGTTCTGTTCAGTTTTTGCTCTGATCAGTTCTAGTCTTATCACACCATTTCTCAAGTCTTGTTTATTCCTTAGTTCATTTTTTAAATAAATACCTCTTTGGATTTGACCTCTGTCTCCCGGTCCTGTCTCCTCCTGCATTTGGGGTCCTACCTGCTGCCTTCTTGACATTTACTTACTCACATATTACTGCCATCTTTAGAATAAAAGTTTGCAATATCTAAATATATAGATGTAGGCATGTATTTAGTGATGTGTGTTTAGTTCACTGGCTTCAGCCTATACTAGAGTTCCTACTGTATACTTTTTGCTTTTACTTATGTATTTTATTGTGTGATTTTAAGATGTAAATGTTTTACTAAATGCCAAAGAAAAGAACAAAATCAATGTATTTTTCTACTATCTATTCTAACATTCATCTTATGTGAGGCAGCAGTACCTTGCATAATTTTGTGGCATCATTTTATGATGTGGTTCCAGTTCCATGGTGTTATTGATAGCTCTTATTTTAATCATGCTCTCTTATCTGTGATTGTATTTTCTGTAGCCTCTGGCAGAGAGAGTGCGTCAAACAGCAGCAGTCACACACGTTGTATACGTTATGTCTCCACAGACTCCATAGTGAGTGAGTTTGCAGCTCTTTTGTTGCTACAGTGCTCCTGATTGTTTTGTTCTCTGCAGTTATCAGCTTCATTTAGTTTTGGAAAACAAGCATTATTAGTTTCTTTTAATAAGAACTTGAATTAGAGCTAAATCTGACGGACAGATGATTGCAACTAAAAGGTTTCTCCACGTTAAAGTGGATGTATGAACTTTGAACAAAAAGTGACAGCCATTGTGTGCACTAGTGAGCTGCTGAAGATTGCAGCAGAGAGGAAAACAGACCTGCAGCACAGCTACTCGTATATAAAACTCACTCACTGAGCATGCTGCCACTTACCTTAGATCAGTAATCTCGCTGTTCTTAAGGCACTTCGGGGTGCTGCATATGATCAGACAAGCATTTTTTCTAGTCCCGTGAAGCAGAAAAAGCATTTTTGCAGTCAGTTGCTTTTTGATGCCTCCCCTGTGAATACGACAGACCAAGTAAGATGTATGGAAAATGTAAAACCGCTGTCATTATCTCAGCAGGACAAGAAAATAAAAGACCTTTCAAATGCAAGATGAGAGAGAAAAAAAGGAGCTTTTAGTCAAAAGAAACCTTTTCCTCTGTCACAGACGCCTACATTTCACATTCTACGAGACGTGATGTGTTTTTCATACAGGCAGACAGCCTAATGGAGATTTTGCAGCTGGTTCATGGAGTTAAACTTTGAGAACATTTTGTATCAACATCTAGCACTGGAGCGTAAAAAAAGGGATGTAAAAGGAAGAGCATCTGGGCATTTTTCTCTAATTGGAATGCTTATTTATGCAGGGGGAGGGCAGATGAGTCATGCGATTGTCCTTGTGCTGCTTCCTCTGGGGACCCTACTGTCCCGTAGAGCTGAGGGCCAAATCAATGACTCCAATTCAAAATACAGCTGGGTCTTCTCTGCAAACATTATGTCCTCCACCCTGGGAGACGTCGACTGCCTTATTGAAATAAACGAGTTCTGGTAGGAACAGCTGGAAAATGCACATGAAAGAGGAAACACATGGATTTCAGTGCGACATGGACACCTGGTATATAGGGAATAACACGAGTTGTCATGTAGTGATGATGATCTATGATAAAATTTTGATCATTTGCACTCATTTTATGTAATAATCTGTTTATTAGCCATTTTTATTACACATGAATGCTTCTGCAAGTGTAAAATCATAAAACAAGTTATTATTTTATAGGTGACAGAATGAAAAGATTAGGAGTCAGAAGCATCTTATGAGGAAATAAAATGTACAAAAACTTAGTTTTTATGACAGGATGCAATTTTTTTGTCAGCTGAAGTTAAAAAACTGATCAGTCTCACTTATTAAACCTTAAATGTCAGATTAATGGCTCCTGCCCTGCTCAAAGTGCCTCTAGAGCTTTACAGCCTCCACTTCTTGCAGAACTTCAGTCCAGTAAATGAACTCTGATTCAAACTGTTCCTGAGGTTTTGTTTGCATCATTTTAATGGTTTTCTTTATAAGTGCTCTCTGCAGCATGTTTCAGAGCTCAGACCTGGTGGAACAGGTTACAGAAACACAGTCATAGGATCTACTCACCATTTTCTAACTTGCATTGGGCAGAGGAGATGAAACTTTTTTGTTGTTTTGCTTTCAGAAGCTTTAGTTTAGGCTGTTTTGGTATATCTTGAGCTATGTTTAGGTGCACATCCTAATGAATTTATTTGTACTTTTGATTCAATGATTATAAAGATATGAAATCATTAATTTTCAACAGCAATGTGATCTGAGTTGACCGCATCATGGTTTCCATAGAAGGTTCTGTTAAACTGCTGAGTTTGGTTTTGATTTCAGGTGGGTTGATAAGCTGACGTTAGCACAGAGGCGCTAACTCTTTAGTTTATCTTGATTCAGACAAAAGCTGGAATTCATCTCTTGACTGATTTAGATGTTCTTCAAAAACTTTCTTACATTCTTCCATTTCTTTTTGCGTCATGTCCTTAGGTTTTCACCATTAGGACGAACATTAAGGACTCTCCCTTGGCCATTAAATATCAAGCAGTAAAGATTTAGCTGTTTTTAATGGAACTTAACACGTCTCCCAGTGGAATGGACTTGCATTTCTTTGGAAAATGATCAATTAAGGAAATGTTTCAAAAGTATTCATTAAAACTGCTAACTCTTTGGGGCTCCATAAACCTTGGAGAAACTCGGCCGATGCCCTTGTTAATGTCTGCAGAAATGTGTGTCAGGAAAGCAGTGTGTGCAATGGAAGCTTTATCATCCTGTTGTTGTTTTGTTATATAATTTCTGCTATTGCATTGGTTTTCATTTGTTTGAGATTAGTGAAATAGTGACTAAAATAGCTTGCTAAAAGAGTTTATAGTTTTTGGTGTTTTTGCAGAGAAGACTGTAAGGAGTAACATGTTTTTTAGTTGCAGACAGATAAAACTGCTGTGCATTAATATGTCCTTTTCCCTGCATTTTAAAATAAATATCTAGCTTCTCTTTATTGATGATTTTGACCTTCTCACTTTGACTGAGCTTCTTGCCCAGTGTTCACCCTGCACCATCCTCAGATGCATCTGTTATTTGCTGGGAAGATTGATGCAGAAGTAGCATATATTCCAGGTGCAAAATGCTCAAGAAAGCTGTAAATTTCCAGCCTTAAACCCACATAACACACATCATAAAACCATTATTTTCATTTTCATATTGATCTTCTCTGCAAACCCTCACTAAACCCAGCTGTCACAATCAGTTTTGCCTGCTTAAACTGAGCACATACATTTTACATGTTATGTTATTGATCTTCGGTGTGCTTTGCTGGTCCACAGTGGCAGCAGTGAATGGAAGATAAGCATTCTGGTACTCAAGGCGGTAAAAGTCAGGGCGACCCTGATTGGTGGATGAGCTCCTGTGCACATTGTTTATGTTGTCATAAAAAGCAACCTACAAGGAAACAAATTGAGCCGTGGCGCCTTTTGTTATAATAATTCAGACAGACAAAAAAAAAACCATTAAGTTTAGAAAACGTGCTTTTTCTCATTCTGGGTCTCCAAAAAAAAAAAAAAAAACCCAAAGAGTCCACAATGTTGATGTTACATAAATGAATTTCTAGAAACGAATTAGTTTTCTAATAAATGTTAAAATGAACAGTCGTGTTACAAATTTCTGTTTAATTATGAGGCTGGTAATTAAACAGCCCCACACGTTACAGCGAGCGCTGGTTTAGTAAACACTTTCCTGTTCCTGGACTAATGAGAAAAGAGAAACCATGTTTGCGAGACACAGTTTCACAGTGACGCGCCGGTGGAACGATGTTCACTCAAAGTCGGGTAATAATGTGTAATCCTGGGGCTTTGTATTCAAGGTTGCTTCTAACCTCATTGAAGGGAAGTGGGGTGCGGGGGGTTTAAAGATGAGAATTTCCTTGTTGTTGAGCTTCTTTGGCAAAGTCATGCAGCGTAACCTCCTCACTGTTCTGTATGGATGTTTGTCTCTTTGTAATACTCCTGTTGGCCCTGAGTGTTTTAAAGAGATGCTTAACTTTTCCACCTTCAGCGCTGTCTAATAGTATTACCTGAAGTCGACAGAAAAACATTCCGTTTTTCTCTGAATTCTGGGAAAATGTGAGTTTGAATTTTTGCTTCAGTTCACTCCCTTCTTTCATTGTCTTGTGAAATATGCTGAAAGATTTCTGACTGAAAGAGGATTTTATTCTCTCCTTTCTTCACGTTTTAGTTTTGTGATTGCATTTCCTGATGCATCTGTTTGCTCCTCATGCCTGTTTCTTATCCTAGGCTGTAGATTTTCTAAAGTTTAAAGGTGATTCACTGCAGCCAAAGTAATTCTAGTTACGTTCTATCTTTTCTCCTCCATTTCAGACACAAGTGTGACCTTTAAACCTTAGAAAATCCTCTAATCTACTGTGAATCAAACAAGATTATGACACATTTATATTATGGCAGCAGAATCTGTTTCGTTGTCTCTTTTTCTCACATTTTTCCCAGAAGACTTAGCGCTGCCCAGACTTGCCCTTACTCACAACCCTGAAAGTTGGGCTGCCCGCTGAGGAGATGACTGGATTTTCTCAGGTCAGGTGTGGAGCTTTGACCTCGTAGCTTGAAAATTGCAGACTGGTTTGACTAAGTCAGCTTGATTTCACCTCAGAGCCAGAACCCCGAGTGATGTTTGATACTTGGCTGATTAAAACGATGGAATGATACAAGAAAACAAGGAATCAAACTTACAGGATTGTAGTTACTGACCACAAGATGTCACAAAATGCTAAATGTAGTTGACCACCAAAGTGTTAAAAGTTTTCTTTAGAGACTTTCTCTGCCAGTGCAGTGTTTTGTGTTCTATAGAGAACCAACAAACAGAAACAGAATGAGGAACAAAAGGGTTTTCGTCCCACCCCTTTCCTACATTCAGGAGCTCTGAATTATCTCCCAGAGGACTGAAGCTGATACTCCTCATGTAGGACATGGTTTGAATCCAGGGCTTCTTTTATAAGCCAGCCTGACGGTGCTCTTACAGAAGTGTCAAATAAAAACAGTAACAGTGAAGCATTACCTCAGATAAGAGACTGGAGGCTTATAGACTGCTTTGTTTCTGTTAAACTGACAGTCTGGTGAACTAAAATGACAATCCAATTTATGTTCTTTTAAACCGAGTAGGAGAACTGAGTGATTTTACCTTTTACAAATACATTGAGTCTCCTTAGAAGCAAATCATCAGATTTTATTGTAAAGTTCATGAGGTTTAGTCTAAGTTTACATATCAATACACTTCTGGTTACAAGGTATGTAAATGATGCAGAGATTGTTTAAGGAATAATTAAATGGGTTGTAATCAGATTAATATTGTAAAAGAATGGCTTGAGTAGTCTATTTTTACACATGGACTGATCACCACTTGGTCCAGAACTCGATTCAGTTGAGAATCTTTGGGATGCTGAAGATACGTTTACATAAGACTCTTCCATCATCAAAACAAGACATTAACAACGAGAGACAGACAGAGAGACAGAGACACACACAGAGACACACACAGAGACACACACAGAGAGACACAGAGAGAGAGAGAGAGAGACAGAGTGTTTAGCTCTGGAGGAGACATTACTAATGTAGCCAATTCAAATAATCCTATGGTAATTAGTAACTAAAGGTGAAGAACATAATCTCACTCTACCCAGTCATTTTTTCATCTGTGCAGTTTGGTTTAGAAATGACTTTGTTTTATAGTTTTCTAAGAAGTGTAATTTCTTAGATGTACCTAAAAATGATCTCTGTTAGAGCACTCAATGTGTTCTATTGAGGCCTCTCAAAATTAGAGATGGATGATGGATCAATGATGGATGGATGAAAGAAGGATGGATGGATGAAGGAATTTTGCAGTTAAAAGAAGGCTTTTAGTCTAAAGAAAACAGCAGCTTGAATGATAAACTGCGGTCAGTTTTTTCACTGCTCTTTCTCACCATGAAGTATTCATGAAGACTGTGTAATTACTCCCACCGCCTGAGGAGGAAGATAGAAGTTCTGCATGTTTAAAACAAAACAACAGCTCTATGAGACAGTAGTGCACTAATTACTTACTCTAAACTGCAGTGATTAATACGTTTCACTGGGCAACGAGCTAAATGAGGACTGTGAAGACTTTAGACCTGCTAAACACCAGCACTACTGTAAATGCATAGCAACGCGCTGATATTAGCATTCAGTTTAAAACACTAATGAGCTCCAGTATGGAGCTTCATCTTCTCCTATGGCTGTGACTCTTTTTAGCTCTTGTTTTGTCACAGATCTAAGTGTGTGTTGCCTTTAATGTGTGCGTTTTCTGTTCTGTTTCAAAGAATCATTTAATTCAAAGTGAAGCAACTCTGAGAAAAAGCTCCAATAATAAATAATTATATTTGAATTGATACTGAAAGTTGTGCAGTTTTCCCTACATTTGATTTTGTCATGATGTAGTTTAAAGTCTTTAAAACGTCTCAAGGGGAAAAATGTGTCACAGACCTCTCAGATCAATAGGTTTAG
Organism: Callopanchax toddi; assembly: GCA_006937965.1. Taxonomy (NCBI): domain Eukaryota; kingdom Metazoa; phylum Chordata; class Actinopteri; order Cyprinodontiformes; family Nothobranchiidae; genus Callopanchax; species Callopanchax toddi. The sequence continues at coordinate 583,866 of SSNR01000215.1, forward strand.
CTGAATGTCTATTATAGCTCTAAATATCTCTTCACTTATGAATCAGTGTCAGGGCTCTTGTATCCACAGAGGCACACTGATGTTATTTATAGTTGATAACAGTCATTGTGTAGCATTGTGTCATTTCAGATCACTGACTCAAATGTTCTGGTGCACTTTGTCGTCTGCTGCAAAACGTGGCTGTAGTAGAAGAACTGGGAGTTTTAATTTGTCACCCTCCGTTTGGTTTGGGCTAATTGCAGCTTTGCATGCCTTCAGGGGAGAGAGGAGAAGCTCTCCTTCTCTAATTGATGTGGTCAGCAGTCTGACACGAACATGCACCTGAAGGATGGGGACAGCATCTTTGTGTTCTGAGAGTCCAAACGTATCAAGATGGAGAATTAAAAAAGAAATGGTTACATGTAATGCAGCAAAACAACGTATTTAACCCTTTAATGTTCAGGTAAACCATTTAGCAAAAGCAAACAATAAATATAACAATTATGGATTCAAATTATTAAAAATGCAAAGAAGTTTTGCTTTAAGACGGTTAAACTGCATGTATTACATTTTCAAACATTTTTTTTGTCAGAATTTTTTTTCTTAATGGTCTATTCTTCAACTTTATATAAACATAAACATATTTTTATGGACACAGAGGATTGACTTTGTATAAAAAAATTTTATAAAAATAAAGAAAAAGTTCTTGTGTGCATAAAATGACTGTTTCTTAGTTTCTCACATAGAAAAAATGCCTTATTTAATTTCAAATGAAATCTATATTTCAACGTCATTTTATACTTTGATGAGGGTTTTGCATCATTCGAAATAAGCTTTGTTTGATTAAAGTCTTTGAAGTTAATCTGATGCATTTCTCTCTTTGCTTTGGAAATAATAAACCAATTGGAAGCTTTAATGTTTTATGATGCTGCTGCATTAGCAATAAAGTGAATCTACCATCATAAAAGAAAAGGCTCAAAATACTTCCAAGATCCCTAAATGATGAGCTGTAACTGTGTAGGATTATCTACAACAGGAAGCTTTCAGTGAAACACAAAAGCTTCACTGATAACATACTCATTTTTCTATAAAGATCATGTTTATTGAAAGAGCAAATTCTGGGTTATGTCTGCTCTAAGTCACCCTTTGAACTGACATCAAAGGCCTTCATTAATCCACAGCTTTAAAGTAAAATCTACTCCTGACTCACTACCTTCTGAAGAAAAGAGCTCCTTTATTTTGATTTGGGAAAAAATGGCAAAGGAAAATAACAACTTCTACCCAAACAGCATAAACGGTCAGAGAATGAAAATGGAGATCAGAAATGTTTTACTGCTACAAAATTCTAACCTGTTAGAAGTCAGACTGACAGAGTCAAAATCAGACTTTAGAGGCGGAGAGAGGCTGGAACCTGGTGAGAGATGATAAGAGACGCAGAGTGACTCTGAGGGACAGAACAAGAGACCTGAAGAGAGAGGAGTTCCTGTTCAGACAGATAGAAAGATTAGTGATCTTTAACTTCTTAACAAAAAACACTCACTGTTTTTAACGATAGCTGGTTTCTTGTTGGAGGGTCTGAACCAGTCACCAACTTTTTCCACACCAAGATCACTTTACATAAAGCAGGCCAAGACCTACTATTTAAAAACTGTAGGAAAGAAAACCCTACAAGTTCTTTAATGATGAAAAGTTGAGTCTCTTTTATTAACAGATGGTCCGTTATAACAGCTTTAATTCAGATTGGTAACCTTGTTAGGCCAGAGTACTGAAATATCTCGTCACAGTGTGTAAAACTCCACCAAACGACAGAATACAGCTGCAAATCAAGCTTCATCAGTTTGACTCTGAACCATCTTATTAAAACTAACAGGAATCTCACTCACTATTTTACACCCAAACTATACTGTTATCCATCAAAGTCAGATTCACAACTTATTAGAAACATAAGGAGAAAAAGCTGATTCTCAAATGCCTGAAATCGATGCTTCTTTTTTCTCTACAGTAATTTGTACGCATGCTTTGTCAAGAGACAATGTAAACTAAACGTTTGTCTCTTCAAATCAGCAAAGGCACAGAAATCAAACTATGCTGGACTGTGGTTCAGTGCGGTTAACTAACCAGGTGAGAGTTAACATCTTTTCCCACCCAGTACAGACTTTGCAGTGGGACCTTATCTGTTCCTGGACTCAGACCCAGTCTCACAGTCAGGACGGTGTCTGTCAGTCAGTCCTGTCCTCTGCTTTTTTCACAGGAACTCACACACTTCACACACTTTCTCAGGTTTATCATCGCTGCCATTTTCTGCAATTCCTTCTAAGTTATGGAAGTGTGACAGTGTCCATTCAGCTGAGTGGTCCACAGACCCACTTTGGCATCAAATGCAATGACATTGCTCATCATATGTGTCTTTACCTTATAAACAACAACAAACTGTCTCAGAACTTTACCACGACTCAGTCAGCGGACCTCAGCATGCAGGAGTCAGTCCCCATGTTCAGAGTTCACCTGGCCCAGTAAGGATTTATCAGTTAGTCCCTTTGCCTGTACGGAGTAAACAATCTTCACAACAAGTGTCATTACATCAGAAAAACCCATACCTTTGCTGACGAGTGCCTGCTGGTGGATCACACAGGGATAAATCTGGAAAGCATAAAGCAATAAAACCAGAATGTGTGCCTCACGTTGCTGCAGGTCAGTGGTGATAACTATGAATAGGGATGTTGTTGTTCTGCACATAGAATGGATCCTGATCATTGGGTTGGAGACCCCTGTCTAAACGCTACAGTACACAGTGTTCCCCTGAGGAGATCAGTCGAATGCTGAAACTTGTAATCTGCACAGGAGCTTATTCTGAACAGGACGCGTATGTGGTAGCTTTTATTGTTTGATCTGACTGTATTTACGTTATTTTAGTCGATTTTATTTCAAAATTTCGAACTGAAATATATTTTATTGTGGTTTTATATGTACCTTTATCTGTAAAGCACTTTGTGCAGCCTTTGTTGTGTGAAATGTGCTCTATAAATAAAGGCTGAGTTGAGTTTTGATCAAAAACTCAACAGGACAAGAGTTCTCATTTAAGTAAAAAAGAAAATATGTCACAGGAGGAAGTGTATTGGTGCTGTGATTCTGCTGTGTAATATCTGTTTTTCTGAGTACTCACTGACATAATACCCTGCTCTGGGGGATCTGTGACCACTGGATTAACTTTTCCTTTCAGATCCAATCTGTCAGCTTGTTGATGCCTCTGCTTCAACATGTAACAATCAAACCACATCAAGTTGAACAGAATAAATAAAACATACTGTATTATTTTCAAATGGGAACTCAATTATTGCCATGCTATTAATAAGAAGTATTTAGCAAAAATACAATCAGTGAACATTTCAGAGTTCCCTCTTTATGAGCACCTTGCAGGGCCTTGGAGACTGTGTGTTTTTGTGTGTGTGTGTGTGTGTGTGTGTGTGTGTGTGTGTGTGTGTGTGTGTATGTGTTGACCATTTGGTGAAGGCAGGAACACTTTTAGGAGCTCCAGAGCAGTTCTTTGCACAGAGGTGGCCTTCAGTCTGTGAAGCTTGTGCCTCCGTTAATGGCAGCAGAGAAAGAAACACTCAGAGTAGAAAAATAGAAACTCTTTTAGCAAACATTTAGTAGAACATCCAGGGACCTTTACTTTTTTCTCTTATAATAAATAAATATATATATATATATATATATATATATATATATATATATATATATATATATATATATATATATATATAATAAAATCCATTATTGCCTGTTTTTGTAAACAAAACAAAATATATATAAATGTTTTTTTTTGGTGTAAGGTTTATATTTAATTCCTACACATTACTTGTCTCGCCTTGCTGTCTTCCGTTAATCCTGGTCAGGGTCATGGGGACCACATGTGAAGGGAATCCCAGACTGCCACGTCTTCAGCCTCTTTCACCAGCTCCTCTGTTGGACCCAAGGTATTCATAAAGATGTAATGCCTTCAAAGTGCACTGGGTGGGCCTCCTGCTGGCAGGACACCTCCCCCAGGAGGCATTAAGGAGGCATCCTGACCTCTGGTGGCTCTTTTCGATATAGAGTAAGTAAGTAAGTAAGTAAGTAAAGTTTATTTATATAGCGCCTTTCACAGATATACATCACAAAGCACTTTACAATATAAACAAAAAAACAAAACAGAGAAAACATTGAAAATAAAAAACAAAACAGAGATTTGGGGGTACCAGATGCAATATTTGGGCAAGATTTGGGGTACCATCAGGGGACCTACATTGTAAATTATGAGTTAAAGTGGGACATTTACTTGGGCTTGGGCAAAGAGAAATATTGGGGCAAACTTCAAGATTTGGGGTACCATCAGGGGATTTACTTTGTAAATGATGAGATAAAGTGGGACATTGGCTTGTGTAAGGAACTAAAGTCTTGGGCAGAAATATTGGGGCAAACTTCAACACAATATTTGGGCAAAAAAAATAAAGATGGGAGCAGAAGAAAATGTAAACAAAATGGAGGGAGGGAGTAGCATATTACACACAGTCACAACAACCGAAAAACACATCAAGGAGGGTGGGGGGGTCAGGATCTCCACCAGCAGCAAGGACACGGCACAGCTGACCGACCTTCACTCCCAGTAAGGGGGGGGGGGGGGG
>SSNR01000215.1:588519-649878 GCA_006937965.1 Callopanchax toddi
AGAGAGCGTAGAGAAGGGGGGGCTGAGCAGTCGCTTCATTCACTCTGTTGAGTAGGAGATTGTTTTCAGGGTCACCAGATGATAACAGAATGTGTTTGGAGCAGGCAGTCCTGTTTGTTACAGTTGCCTTAAATGTCTGTCTCACTGGCTTCATCCCGTCCAAATTCCACATCCTGGCCAGTCCCATCTGATCCGTGTAGTTCGACACATCGATCGTAATTCACTCCGCCGCTGAGTTCGTTCGCAGTCAGTCCTACGAGACAACTCAGTCCTCGCGAGTGTTTCAGTGTTCAAAGCACGCATCAGCCCCTTTTGAAGCACAGGAATCCTGTCAATTGCACCTGTTAGCTCCGTTGTTTTTCGATAAACCAGGTCCATGCAGATTCCAATGAGCGTGCACCCGATCATCATTAATCCAAAGTTGTAGACCTCCAGAGACAGACTTGCAAGACCCGCAATCTGATCCATTACGAACCCCACAGCTCTTGTCTCAGTCAGCCGCGGAGTCCCCTCCTCCGTTTTGAGAGTGTAAAAAATTGTATCCATTTTGTTGGGAAGCCAGCAAACCAAAGCCATATCAAGAAAAATAAAAATATTTAACCAGAAGGAATGAGGAAAATGCTCAGAAGACAAAAACAGCTGCAGGAGTAACACACAAGGGAGAGAAGGAACAGTGCAACCACTCTCAACAGAAGCCGGAAGAAGAGAGTCTTCGATATAGAGGAGCAGCGGTTCTACTCAGAGATGTCTGAGCTCCTCACTCTATCTCTAAGGCTGAGCCCGGCCACCCTGCGGAGGAAACTCATTTCAGTCACTTGTATTTGTGACCTTGTTCTTTCTGTCATTACCCAAAACTCATGAGCATAGGTGAGGATTGAAACTTATATCGATCAGTGAATCAAGAGTCTCGTTTTCTGTCTCAGCTCCCTCTTCACCACTGTAGACCGGTTCAGCATCCACAACACTGCAGACACTGCCCTGATCCTCCTTTTGATCCTTTCAATCTCCAGGCTCTGATCCTCATCCTGCTTTGTTTGATAAAGCTAAGAGGACCACATCATGTGCAAAACGTAGAGATGAGATCCTCCTGCCACCAAACTCAAAAGCCTCCACACCATGGCTACTTCTAAACATTCTGTCCATAAAGATTATGAACAGAACCGGTGACAAGGGCAGCTCTGGCGGAGTCCAACTCTCACAGAACAGGTCCTACTTCATGCCGGATATGATTTTTTTTACTACATAGACTGAATGGCCCTTGACAGATGGCCAGCCCATACTCCCTGAGCACCCCCAACAGAGTGCCCTTGGGACACGGTCATAAGCCTTCTCCAAATCCACAAAACATATGTGGACTGTTGGACTAACTTCCATGCCCCCTCCAGCATCCAAGCAAGGGTAAAGAACTGGTCCACATGAAAACCACAGTGATCCTCCTCAGTCTGAGATTCAACTATCAACCGGACCCTCCAGTCTAGTACTGTGGAGTAGACCTTTCCCAGGAGGCTGAGGAGTATCATCCACCTATAGTTGGAACACATCCTCTGGTTCCCCTTCTTAAAAGGGGGACCAAAACTCAGGTCTGTCCCTCCACAGGTTCTGCCCCTGATGACCAAGCAATGTTGTGAAAGTGTGTCAACCAAAACAGTCCTACAACATCCATTGCCTTGAGATAGCCAGGATGTGTCAACCCTGGGACTCTGTCACATCCATGACCTAGTCCTCAGTCCGGGCGGTGGCTGAAGGTCATAGCTTGATAGGAAGACGACATCATCTGCAAAAAACAGATACAGTATATGATCCTCCTGCCCCCTGCCATCATGTGACTCCTTTTATTTGAAATGTTCTCAAAATAAAAGTGAAACTTAGAGTCAAACTCCAAGTTCACCAAACTTAGTCTAAAATCACACAAAATGTTTAACTGTAGTACTTTCCAAACTATTTAGAACTTCCTGCCCTTTATGCTGCTCATCGCCTGATTAACTTATTCAGAGAAACAGAATGGTGCCTTCATTCTTTAGATGAGCAGGGAGAAGGCTGAGAGCTGAGAAAGAATAATGTAGAGTTTCTAAAGAAAACCTGCTCTAAAGAGGATGAGATCTGTTTACAGGGCGTCACTTTATCCTTTCAAATCAAACAACAGGGCTTTCAATAACAGTCTTTAATGTAATTTTAGAAATTTTATCAGGGTATGCAGTCTTTGAAATACATCTAAAAGCATTTGTTTTTTTAAATTTAGGACAGCTAGTTATAGTAGTAGATATGAGACAAATACAGCAGGGCGAGTTGTGGATGCATGAGAACAAGTCAAGCCAAAAAGTGATCAAGGTCAGAATTCATAAAGCACCAGCCTGTTCTTATGTATCTTCCTTGATTGTTTACACAAAATAACTTTTTGTCAGAGATAGGCAGAAAGACATTCAGTTATTGTAGCACAAAGAAACCTTCTCCATTTCTTTGCCTACTACTGTAGTAACAAATTGCAGCGACAGGCTACACAATCAAAGGGTTGCAGGCAGAGTGTCTTCTACACTCCTCTAACTGTAAAACGTATGGAGACAAAGCATGGTGTATGAAGAAACACCGAGAAGATCCCGACTGACCCAATTTATATTGTTTTTGTCAGAAATCAGAGATCAAAGATCTATGTTTTTTTCATATGAAGTTATGTTTGGATTGAAAATAGAAAATAGTTTTCATCTTTAACAGGTTTGTGCTTTGTAGTTTGTGTGCATCAATATTTATTTTTTATGGGTATGAAAAGCATTCTGATTTCTAACATAAAACCCAGATCCTTCTCTGATGCACCAGCGACAATTCCATGGAGGTCTCTTTGAAATGAAATCTGTTTTATTAGGACTTATCTACTGGTGACACAAAGCTACAGGGTTTATCACAGACAGTGAGGTTTGTGTTATTACTTAAGACAGCAGGGAATCTAATTACCCTTCATAGATTAACAAAATCACTGCATTAGACTTTGATTTAAATAGAAATATTGTCCTTTTTTATTCTCATATTTTTGCAGATTTCTACTTTATTTTCAAAGTATTTTAGCCTATAAGATCACAGATCAGTATGCAACATCTTGAGTTTTATCTTGACTCCTGGATGGCATGAATGGAGATTGGTAAGGTTTGTATTCACACAGCTGTAGGTGCACAGAGATCTGTGGATGCTGTCAGGCTCGATTTAGTGTTTAGTGACAGAGTTTGCTAACATTTTAGTGTGAATAAAATCTATAATAGATATGAGGTTATGTACTCTTGTGCACATGGATCAATCACTACAGAACAGTTGTTTAGATTAATCCTTTTATTACTTTTATGAACAACATGCTACTCAGGCCTGGTTAAAATAAATAAGCCAACGTTATTAATGGCCACATAAAAACCTGTAAGTGCAAAGGACAGCTTAAGGGTTAGAGATAGAGAAGATGTTCCTCAGCCTTGTTTAGAATTTGAGTCTGCTCAGTTTTCTGCCTGAAGGAAAGAGAGTGAATAGATTGAATGAGTAGGGGTTCATTTAGCTGAACCATCATCTTGGGTTTTTTTTCCATGCACCACCAATGCTCTGCCTCCCTCCAACACATGAATTCATCATTGTTGGACATCAAATCAACAAGCTTTACAATATTATTGCTAGGATGTCTTGCAGAGCTATTGCATGAGTAGTGTGAACAGGAGGGGACTCGGGACACATCCTTGCAGAGAGCAGGTGTTGAGTACAACGGTAGGACATGCAGTAGTTTGTGACAAAGCTGCACATCATTTCATCTCAAATTATAAATGAAATGCTGAACGTAAATCAGAACTTATGTTTTATTAGTTGTATCAGAATTAGCTTATGTTAAGTTTTGTTCTCCTTTGTGTGGATAATGATGTTTATTCCCTCTAAATGTCCAATGCAGCATCAGTCAGAGATGCAAGAAGAAACATTAAGTTTTGTTTGAAAATGTAATCCTCAGTAGGCATTACATTGAACAAAATTAGGAAGACTTGTACTTCAAGCATGCATTTGCATGTACTTCCCTTCTGGATCTCATTACCCTGACACATTGTGTGTACTGATACATGCATTGTCCATTTTAAGGGTAATATGTAGACAGTAGATGCTTCAGGATTTAGGGTTAATGACTGAGCATGTTGTACATTCATCCTTGTTCAAGGAAAGGTTTTCCAGTCACTGAGTTTTCCACTCTGTTCTCTCAAGACACAATGACTAATGTGACCACTCTAGTGCCAACACCCCCCACCAAATATGTCTCTTAGGAGCTTGTTAGCTGCAGACCTGCAGTGACCCAGACACCCTCACCATTCCCCTGAAAGCTTCAAAAATGACTTTATTCCTCTCTTTGTTTAAATCTCTTAACTTTAGGGAACAACCTATTCATTAACGTCTGTTTTTCATTATTTGAGTCCACTGTGGAGGACAAATAAATACTGATGTAGAGGAGAGGATTTTGTTGTTGGTGACTGAAGATCCAGTCTTAAGTAGAATAAATAGAAAAGCAGTTTTTGTTATTATTATTTTTTTTTTTTAAAAGATGAGTAATTAGAGTTTCAGATAATTCTCCAAGCGATTCTATTTTACAGGGAGGTTAAATATTATTATTACTGATACACAAAAACGTCATTCTGAATTAGAAGTTGATTACCATTTACTGCTGGACATTCTAAAAAACCCTCATTAAGATTTCCACAGACCAACAACCCCACTTCCACCCTGGTCCTCCTTTTTCCTCATTGGTCAGTCAATAAAGCTCTGAAACACCCAAGAGTGCTTTCCACCTCAGTGCTGCTGCTGCTGCTGTGTGCTTTAGTTAAGCGTAAAAACCCCTAATGGCTGTCACACTAGCAGCTGGAGAGTCTGCAAGGTTATAGACCAATTAAAAAAAGACGTTGGGTCATTTTAGGTGTTAGACAGATGCAACAAGGCATCCAAGTTAAGTTTTGTACCAATTTAACAGAACAGAGTTATGTATGACAAATTATTTGTAATGTTTGTTTTTCAGATTCCATATGTACAACAGGCCAAAGAAAGGCTGGAGTCATTTGGGGTTTTTATGAGGTTCTTTCTAATTAATGTTAATATAATTTTTTTTTACTGTTTCTGTCACCCTTTAGGAATCTGAGGGGATTTTGCACTACCAGTATATTTGACACACATTCTCATGACTTTGATTTTCATACATAACTCTTTAAATGGCAATTCAGCTGCTTTATAGAGCACAGTTTATTCTTTATATCTCATTAGAGTTAAGCAAAAAATGCTAAATGTAGAGATATTTGAACATCACTATTTACTAATACTACCTATCACTGTTTTATATTATTATTAATTTACATTATAACTGTTATTCCTTTAAAATAAAACAAATTTTCTTTTGGTTTGGAAGGTTAAAGTTGTCTCTCTATTTTAATGTTCTCTGCTTTTATAAATGGAGTTGACTGATTCTGGATTCAGCCAAGACTCATTTCCTGTTTTCAATAAAACAACTCTAAATGGCTACATTTCATAGGCTTTCATGCATCTTTATTTAATACGCCTTTACACTGTCATCAGTTTTGCAAGACAAGGTTGTTTTGGCAGAAAATGAAACAAATCCCTCCCGTACTCCATCCTCTGAAGGCACAGGACGAGCTGAGTTTTACTGCTGCTGGTTTAACAACCATAGAATTTCATGAAAAATCTTTTAAATTTGTTGATAAAACCTCATACCTCAAAGCTGCTGTGCAAGCAGACACTATAAATATACATGTGTAGTTTAGAAAGATCAAATTAGTTTTGAAATCATTTATATAAATAAAAAGGGAATTAAAGAAAAAAGTCAGAAGATGAGTCACGATACATAAATAATTAGAAATAAAAGCTTTTTAATGCATTTATTGATATGCTTGAAGTATATCGTGAACATGGTGCAGAGCTGATAATCGTTCTATAGCTTTTTAATAGCCTCCCTGATCGTCCCACTCAGACATTTATCCTCCCACACAAGTGTCTGCGAGTTGTCCACTGCTTCCCCGGCTATCTGCAGACGGCCGGTAAAACCCTCCACTGGAGCAGCAGGGGTTAAGTGGCTTGTTGAGTCCAACCTGAGCCACGGCCGATGATAAAGGAGGAACTGTCTCCACTCCACTTTTCCCAAATGGGTCTGGCATCTGAACCCTTTTTGATTTCTGCAGGCATTTCAACTCACCACGTAAAATCTTAGACCTGCAGAAGGTCACAGACGTGTGTTTTCTCTTCCTCCAGCTAGTTAGTGTGTGTAGGAGGATGTTTCCATGGTCCACATCAGCCAGTAGCGCTCTGATTACACAAACACAATAACTTATTACATATGGTATTACAGATGCATGCAAAACTGAAAATACATTTTTAGATTTCTTAATAAATGTTCTCTTAAGAAACCAGTAAAATATAATGTTCTAGACATGTGGGCTACACATTCACCGTGTAAAATATCAACAGGGAGTGAAGAAACGGAGTTGGTAATTTATTTTATTATGATGTCCCTCAGAATAATTAAAAATAAATCTCATAATCCTCCTCCTGTTTTCATATTACTGGATTTTTTTACATTAAAGCAGAACATTTAGTGCAACAGCTCATTAGACGTCTGACACCGCTGGCCCTGTAGTGAGGGTAAACAATGCTTTAATGGCTACTTGTGTTGCGTGGTAAGACTTAGTCTCCATTATGAATAGAACAACCTGTGTCGTTTTGGTTGTAGCTCTCTGTTGGAGAAGTGTGTCTTGTTCTCTATTGGAGCAATTTGATGAGTAACTTGAATTCTTTCGTTGAGTGAACTGAGTGGGTTATATTCACAATCACATAGTTCACATTCACCAGAATCCAGTTTATTTCAGAGTCTTGAGACAAATTTAAATTTAGATTTTATCAGCACTACCAGAAAATAATGTTTAGATGTACAACTAATTACCTTTTGAAGCCACCCTGAGTCAAGATGGCTGCCACAACTAAGCAACATTAGCATAAGCAAAATGGCCTATTGATCCGTTAGTTTTTATTTCAAATATTGAGCTAATTTCTGGTGTGTTAGTAGCTGAGACTCATCCCTTTCATGTGCTACATGCACTAACTGATGGAACTCATTCAGTGTTTCAACATTTGCTATTAATTCAACCATTTTTCTCCATTAGAGACCACCATGTTTGTCTATTAGAAAAATATCTCATGATCCACTGAACTGACTTTATTTAAATTGTCAAAAAACATTTATTGTGTGTACATTTATAACTCATTAACTTTTGGCTCAATCCCATTCAAGATGGCCGCCACAGCTAATCAGTAAACTCAGACATGGATAGAACTCGGCCAGTTTTACAGATCGTGAGCTAAGATTTGTTTAGTGGAAGTGGCTGAGAATAATTCACAACATAGTCTGAGTGCTACCAGCTCACACTATATCTTGTGAGATTTTACAAGATTATGCATGTTTATTTTCAAGTCTGGACCAAAATGTCCAGACTGCAATCTTTTGTCAACACAAGGCAATCTGTCCTTAGTGGAAGTCTTCTGGCCATTTTAACCCTCAGATACAGATACATTTATGCGTAACTTCAGCTCTTGATTCTGAGACCATAACACGTTTGAGACAAACTTGTTAATTATATTTTCAGCCTGTTAGGCACTCAGAGGCATTATTTAGACATGGAACTCAGTTCACGCCCAGTTCAAGCTGTTTAAAGTGATACAGCCGATCATTAAGCCTCCAGTTATCACCTGAGAAAACCACATACAGCACAGACACAAAATAATCACTTTGTTTCACCGCAGGATTTCTGAGATGAATAGAAATCTCTGATGAATATATAATTAAAGATGTTTTTCTCATAATTAAAACCTTTGCAGATATGCATTTTAAACACACAGGTGCACAGTTTCCTATCTACTTCCTTAAGGTTTGTTCAGTTCTTAGTTTCTCATCTATTTTTGACATTTTTCACACATTGCTTTATAATTGTAAAGATTTGTACCTACTTACATGCAGTGTTGTTGCACATCTTTAACACGACACACAGACATTCTAACACACTAAGGCATAATAATATCTGAACTGATAAACTCCTGTGTGACTCAACAGCCTTAATTGGAAGGAAAAGTGAAATTTATGAGTGAATTTCACTGTTTTGTATCGACAAAATGCATCATTCATAGCAGGAATGAATCCAGCCATATCCCTGTGATCATTTTGTGAGTGTTTTGTGTTCAAACTATAGCTTATGTTTTATTGCTGTTTTTATTTTCTGCTCACCAATGGGAGGTTTAAAAACAGAACAAATTCTTACCTTTTCCACTTTTGGTCCACTGCTCCGTAACTTCAGACCTAGCTTGGTGTGAAAGAGACGTTTCTTTCAACACAACTGAAAAACAGTGTTCTCTACTTACGTAAATTAAAAATGCACATTTGAATCTTTTTGATGAAAAGAATGTAAGTAGTGCTGGTTTTAGATGACACTAGTTTCATGTTGAACTGCATATTCTGAACATATTCTGCATGCAGGAGGCAGATTTCCAATGTGGCATCAAGTTCACCTCCAAACTGAAAACACCACCCTTTAAAATATTCAACTTTAAACCTAGTGGCTTTAGAAAGGTGATTAAAAAATCACAAACACCTCACCTGCAGCTCATTGTTGATTCTATATAATAAGCTAAAAGAATAATATAATTTCATCCATCCATCCATCTCCTGTAGCCGCTTATTCCTCCACAGAGGGTCGCGGGGGAGCTGGTGCCTATCTCCAGCAGTCAAGGGGCGAGAGGCGGAGGACACCCTGGACCGGTCGCCAGTCCATCGCAGGGCTATATAATTCCAATCAAAATGAAATAATATAAAGAAAAACTGTGTTGAGTATTTAGAAAACTGCTATGCAGAAAGGTTTGAAGTCATCAAATACATTTCATCTAAATACGTAAAGCAGCTGTTCCCAAAATTCAGCCCCCCCCCCCACCCGTCTATGTCCCAACCATGTTGACGCACCCCAATCCCCCTAGGAATGGGGGTCACCCTATGGGTACCTTTCATATTTGAACCAATTCAGTTCTTAACGGTACAAATTTTCGATACTTTTGAGTGTTTAGTAATTAATTAAATCACTTTTTATAATAAATATATTTATTTCTCAATATATACCAATATGTAACAAATATCATGATAAATAACAAACAACTGTTTGTATTTTATCATTGTGGTGTTGTACAAAATTCTTCAATATGAAAACCTTTAACCACAACTGTGTAGTGTTTTCTAAATGATGCAAAAATCAAAACCCAGCTCCATGTCCTCTTATTCCTCTGGAACAACTATGATGAGGAGAATCATGTATTATAAACATTCAGCCATAATGATAACAAAGACATGTCGCTGTTTAAAGAATAAAATCACTTATCAGGACAAAAGCTCGTTAGCCTAGCCATTAGCTCATTGGCGGTTGAACGTAGCGCTGCGTTTTTACTAAAACAAGAAACAAACACAGTAAATGACTCACCGTGGAGTTGATTAAATAAGGACAATATGGAATCAGTCGGCAAGGTTGTCACAAGTTGTGAAGAAGGATTCTTTGAATAAATATCCATTTGACGAGATGAGCGTTCTAGCAGCGGCTCGCAAAGTTCATCCCTACCAAAATAAAATGATGCTTGGAGGAGTTCACATGATTTACAGAAAAAAGGATTGGAGTTAATCCACATACTGTCCCAGAGCTCCAGACAATAAAGATAGGAAATGTTAATTTACACATCTTTATTGTGTGAGGAAAAACACTGTAATTGTGTAATTATTACATTACATTTTTCCATTACATTTTTTGTCTCGTGCACTCGCTAGCGGCAGAGCACGCACCACACTTCAGGAATCCCTGCCGTAAACAAATATGTCTGCAGCCTGTATGGTTGTACAGTTGATTAGTAATGTTGCCTTGCAGCCAGAAGATGATGGGTTTAACTTCCAGCTTGAGCGTTTTTTGGGTTTCCTCCTACAAAACAAAACAAAACATGCGTATGTTGGCTTATTAGAAATGCTAAACTGACCTTGTGTAATTGTGAATGATATATGGTCCTATGATGAACTAGTCACCTGTCTAGGGCTGCTGTAGCTGATAGCCACTAGCTTCCCAGAATAAAGGAGAACAAGGATGACTGGTTGGATGTGTCTGCATTTTCCTAACTAGAGCTGAGGGATGAGAAACTAATTTAAAAATAGAAGTTGTGACATAAAGAAATTAGAATTTGTTTCTTTTTTATTTGATTGGTCAAATTTAAGGCTGCATGGTGGCGCAGCTGGTTAGCACTGTTGCCTCGCAGCAAGGAGGTCGTGGGTTCGCGTCCCGGCTCTGCGGCCTCTCTGCGTGGAGTTTGCATGTTCTCCCCGTGCATGTGTGGGTTTCCTCCGGGTACTCCGGTTTCCTCCCGCAGTCCAAAGACATGACTGTCAGGCTAATTGGGCTGGTAAAATTGTCCTTAGGTGTGAGTGGGTGTGTGGTTGTTTGTCTCGTTCGTCTCTGTGTGGCCCTGCGATGGACTGGCGACCCGTCCGGGGTGTCCCCCGCCTCTCGCCCCTTGACCGCTGGAGATAGGCACCAGCTGCCCCGCGACCCTCTGTGGAGGAATAAGCGGCTACAGAAAATGGATGGATGGATGGATGGATGGTCAAATTTAGTCATACAGTCATGGTTGTCAACTGCAGAGAAATAAAGGAGACTTAACCGTCCTTTGGGGATTTACAAAGTCTCTGCTTTTCTTCTTTAGATAATAAAGAATATTGTGAACAAATGGCAGAAACAGTGCAGGCTGCATTATTTTGATGGCTTATTTTCTTGTGTCCTGTTTATCTGTTGGATCATCATTCCCTAAAGTAAAACAATCAATACATAAATAAAGAAAAACACTGAAGATTCAAACCAGGAGTGTGCATGCTTTTGCATTTAGTGTCAGAAAGACAAAAAATGTCCTCACACAAATAGATAGATTACATTTATTCTAGCTTATCTGAATTCATTTTTTTGAAGTGAAAAAAGAACATAAGTAAAAGGTGGGAAGAAAAGAGTTAAACAGGCAGGTAAACAAGATGAAAGCATAGAAGTGATGGATAAAGTCGGATTCAGCTGAAAGCGAGAAGCTTTTTAAGAGAAGGATGTGGATGTTCTGAGGGAACTGATCCGCAGTCAAAAATTGAAAACAAAAGTATTTTTCTTTTTTTTTTGTGTGAAGAGAGAAAATTTGAGCTGAGGGCAATAAATAACCTGGGCTGGGTTTGTGAGGAGAGGAGGATTTTTGTTATAACAGTAAGACGTGTGTGAGTCATTTCTTCAACCGCTGAGCTGAATGCTATATAAGATGAACATTTTCACCATAAACCTCTATTAATTTGAATCAGCAGCCTCACCTGCACACACCAGCTTTAGTTAGTGTTGATAAGAGGAAATCAAAGAACACCGTTATGATGTGCTGACTGTCTTTATAAGTTCCACCTTATCTAGATTTAAACCATAATCAATCACTGCTGTCGGAGACTATTCTTCTGAAACATTCTTTTACTTCTGGTTTGATGTAACTCCTGTAAGTCCTTATCAGATGGTCTTTATGGAGCTTCAAATAATTCAGTCAAAGAACATAAAGGCATGTAATAATGGGATGAGGTTTTTTGCATTCAAAAGCATTTAATATATTTAGATTAAATGTTGAAGAATCAAGAAAGAAAAGTGGAGAATAATTTCATGGGATGATTATATCAGTATACTCTATATATTACTAAAAGTGAATTTGCATGTTCAAAATAAATCATAATATTTTAAAATCCAATTTTGAATCTATACAACTATTTAAAAATTTTAAAGGTAAAAACTAATCCTAGCTGGTGTTATTTTAGTCTTTTTTTTTTTTTTTTTTACTGATTCTGAAACAGGATCAATGAAGTGGCAGGAGTACTTTACATTTTCATTAAAACACAAGGTGTGGAAGTAGCTTTTCAGATGAAATGTCAGAAGCTGCTTGCACATTACTTTAAGACCTGCCGCTGTGCTTAATGGAAACAGCGTGTCATTAATATGGGTCGTCACTGTGTGAGCAAATAAAAAACTATATATAAACATTCTCACAGGGCCTTTTGAGAGTACTATACTTCAGTCATTTAGCCATATGCCTTTACGTTATAATTACTGCTTGTAATAAAACACTTTGGTTTTTTCAGTTCATTTTAAACAAACTCTGGAGGATTTATTTCATTTTTGATGTAATTGTGGATATTAACATATTTTTTATCATCAATACTAGTTAATGTAAACAATTTCAGATTAATACAATTATTTTAGCAAAGAACCTCTTGAACAAAATTGGTCAAATTTTAATGAAACACTGAGAAAATAAAGTAAAATAAACATTTACAACTAATTAACTTTTATAGTTACGGTTGAAGATGGCCAATGCAGATAATTATCATAATATTGGTAATAAAGCACATTGATTTGAACAATTAGTATTTTAAATGTACTCACTGGTAAATTAGTTGACTGTTTTTGATAAATTTCCTGATGTGAAGATAGTTTTCGGTGTTGACCAGACAGAGAAAGTCATCATCCTAAAAATGTATTTTAATAAATTTGGAGCAATAATTGGTATTTATCAATATTAAATAACTAAATCCTCCTACTTGTCATATTTAGACCAGTTTGGAGTAACTTTAGACCATCTCACCTCAGCAGATTTCAGTTTTTTTTAGTAACAGTTAATAAGTTCTGACATAAACAGCACACTATTGCATGCATGCATCCTCACAGCAGCAGCAGCAGCAGACTGTTGAACAACACTATAAAATGTCTGTTGGGTTTCAGGTATAATTCAAAGCCCATCAAATGCATCCTGTTGTCAACAGGTTTAGTTTCCTAATAAGAACAGGCTCTCCATCTCCTGAACATTTTCTATTCCAGTAACAAATATGGTGTTGAAGTGGCTGTTCTCAGGTCATTTTAAAAACCCTAATGCTCTCAGCCACCTTGCTCTGCACTGTCATGAACCTTAGCAAATGGGACATATTTCACTTTCAGTACATAGAGGTGATGTCTTCATTTCTTTTTCCAGCATTTGTGAAAATGACATTCACTCACTGCCAAAAGCTCGCGTCTCCTCCTCGGTAAGGAGTAGCTCATTGTCTCCTGAGTCCTGACACCAGCTAATGACATCCAAGCCTGTGCTGCCCCGGACCTTCAGCGGCCTTTCATTACAATATGAATCGACAATGAGGAACCTTGAGATCTGGGATGGTTAGCGTGGGCGGCTAAATATTAAGCACCGACTCCCTGCAATCACACCCCAATCCATTAGTTTCATTTATCTGCAGGATATTTATAGGGTCTCTTGAATTGAGGTCTTGAGGCAGGTGAAGCGTGGTGGAAAGGCCTGTTCTGACTGGCAGTGATTAATGCATGAATGCACGAGCTTTATCTCAAGTCCGGCAGCTTTGGGACCAGTGAATGTCGGTGCAATTAAAGGCAAGTGGCAGACGTTAGAGAGGCATTGTGTCTATCTGCACATTGCAGACTGAGCCAGGGCACATGGGCAGTGTGGTGAAGGTTCCAGCAGCGGGGTCTATTCATTCCTTAATCACCTCCACTACTCATTAAGGTCTTCTTTTGTTCCACCCACCGCCTTTCCCTGTGCTGTGCCAGCAGATAAAGTATGGATGGCTGAGAAGAGAGGAGAGCTGGGGGAACCCCATTAAAGAGTGACAGAGAAAAGATAGAAAATGTGCCGAAGAAAAAGGACAGTCAGCGATGGAGTGGCGCAGCCAATGAGCTTAGGGAAGAGCGAGGACTCATGGTAAAGGAGCGGTAAGACAGTGAGCAGTCCAGACTTTAAAAGTTTGAGAAGTTTTTACTTTTTGTGTCAAAACCATGGACTTCAGAATAAATAGTGAACTGGAACAAATATGTGGCTGCATGGTGGCGCAGCTGGTTAGCACTGTTGCCTCGCAGCAAGGAGGTCGTGGGTTCGCGTCCCGGCTCTGCGGCCTCTCTGCGTGGAGTTTGCATGTTCTCCCCGTGCATGCGTGGGTTTCCTCCGGGTACTCCGGTTTCCTCCCACAGTCCAAAGACATGACTGTCAGGCTAATTGGGCTGGTAAAATTGTCCTTAGGTGTGAGTGGGTGTGTGGTTGTTTGTCTCGTTCGTCTCTGTGTGGCCCTGCGATGGACTGGCGACCCGTCCGGGGTGTCCCCCGCCTCTCGCCCCTTGACCGCTGGAGATAGGCACCAGCTGCCCCGCGACCCTCTGTGGAGGAATAAGCGGCTACAGAAAATGGATGGGTGGATGGATGGAACAAATATGTATAAATGTACATATTCATCTTATGTGTATATAGCAACATGTAATAGAGTCATAAAGATGAGAGAAAACTCATATTTAGTCAGACCTAGAATGATAGACGACTCTAAATATTTCCTTTTTTTCACCTTTCTGGAATTCCGTAACATTTACTATTTATTCTGAAATCCATGTTTTGGACAAAAAGGGGAAAAAAAAGGAAAAACTTCCCAAACTTTTAAGTTTGGACTGCTCATCTAATTACTGCTCTTTACCATGAGTCCTCTCTCTTCCCTAAGACTGCACCACTACTGTCCTTTCCTTCTGCACATTTTCTCTTTTCTCTATCACTTTTTAATGGGGTTTCCCAGTTCTGTCCTTACATGCTCCTTTCACAATGTCAGTTCTGCCTACTAAACACAAGTCCTCGAGTTTTGCTGACCTACTCTAAGATACCCCTGAAAAACGCAAGTGTGGACAAACAGACATGTTGTATGTGCCTTTGGATGTAAAAGTAAAAGTAATGTGGTTTGAGAAGGGAAAATTATTATTTGGTATGTATGAGGCAGCACAATAATTATAATAATAAACTCATTTCCTCAAACTTTATCAAACATATTTTGATTGATCAATGATAGATAAATAAATCTAGAGTTTTTCAGATGAATGAAATCTTAAAAAAAAATAAATTAAAAAATCACAATAAAACCTCAAGATCTCAACATGGATGGATCCTCATGCTCCACCCAGGACCATATTTAGTTACCACTGTAAAAATAAGGCATCATTTAGCCTGTAGGACGTTTGTGCAAACTAACTGCTAAGCTCTCACACTCTGTCACTGTAATGAGGAACCCAGTGCATTCTTTAAGACCTTGCCAAGACCCTGCAAAACCCATTAGCTGATTTGTTAAAGATTATAGCGGGGTCTTCATTTTGTGTTAAAAAGCCCTTTGATAAAATTTAAGCCAAAAATGCAGAAGTCACCCCCAAAGGCATTAAAATGATTACAGATACACTCAGTATGATCAGTAAGTGACTATCTCTATTTAAACAGAGCCTTCAGTTGGGTTTCAGTTTAACACCTAGAATGAAACGTGTCAGTGTTGACCTGAGAGAAACACTCACTGCTGCTTATCAAATTGAGAAAGGGTCCTTTGGCCATTTAGTATGGAGTCTAATTTTCCAATGTTACTAAAGATTATTTACAAGTGGAAAACATTTAATGTGGTTACTAGTCGCCCTTGAATTTAACAATCCAGAAAATGTGCTCTGAGGTCAAACCTCAAGGTTCATTACCTTACCGGTACAGGCTCCCAGTTAAATGAAAACATGAGCTTTGTTTTGCACTTATCACACGACCAGAGGTTAGACGAGTTACTTCAGGTTGCAGTGATTCTAACAACATCTGATTTGTTCAGCACCATGCATTGATCAAAACACAATTCATTTTGTATTTCCAAAATGTTAAAAGATTTCATGCATGGTTTTAGGTTCTGCTTTGCACGTTTTTACTAACAGACCTTAACCCTCAGAGGCATATAGCTACATCTGCAGTGAGATAATTGTTGCTATTTCTGTGTCTTTCTGAGACGTTATTCCTGCTGGCTTATGAGGAAATGAGTATCAAACTAAAATAAACTGGCAGCAGACAGAGGAAATGATGGTCTTATCTCAAATCCTAAAAAGATCAACTCAAACATGATTTATCCAACAAGCAGAGCTTTACAGAGGCATCGATCTCTTTCACGGTGCAGGAAGAGAACCACAACAACGGGAGTGATATAGTTTCTGTCTTTTTAAAAAATATATTTCTGTATAATTAGGAGAGCTAAAGCCTAAATCACTTTAGAAATGTTGACTTTTAAAATACTTTTATTTAAGCTATAGGGTCAGAGACAGTACATAAAATTAAATATTATTTCAGCCAACTCAAATAACTTCTATAAAATGGTGATTTTCTTTAGATCAATGCATAAAAAAGTTTAAATCCCCAAATTTCTGATGCAAATTTTAAAAAAAGCATCTTTATAAGCAATTCTACAAATCTTCTAACCCCCACACACATATTGCACGTGTTAAAATTATATTCAAACATGTTTTTAAAGGCAAAAATCTGTCATAAATAAGCATGTATTTGTATTTTCATTAAATTAAACGTGTCGCCTGTGTTTACTCTGTATAATTTTTCTCCTCTCTTCC
This sequence comes from Callopanchax toddi, assembly GCA_006937965.1. Classification (NCBI taxonomy): domain Eukaryota; kingdom Metazoa; phylum Chordata; class Actinopteri; order Cyprinodontiformes; family Nothobranchiidae; genus Callopanchax; species Callopanchax toddi. The sequence continues at coordinate 605,043 of SSNR01000215.1, forward strand.
ACCATCAAGCAGCCATTGCAGTTTTCTTTATCAGTTTTTTTGGCATTCTATTCTTTTCCCTCAACATTCTAAATGTCATTGAGTAGCTGTCAAAGATACAATGCAAGGCAAAGAAAACATTTTCACACGGCTGCTGGGCAGCTTGAACGCAGCAGAGAAAAGAAAAGCATGCATAGTAAATTTTTACATTATTCAACAAAACTTGTCAGATGGGTTTAGCCTCAGGCTGCACCAAATTCAAAAACTTAGACATTTGCAAGGACGACACATCGTATGGCAAAGCAGCCTCCTTTTACCAATTAACCTGTAGGTGGTGGCAGGAATCAGGCTTTTACTCTGTTTAAAACAAAACAAAAAAAGAAGTGAGTTGGTTAATGCTGTCATAATGACAGCACCACCCCCTTGAATTTCAGGTTCCAGACACATCTGTGCTAAATTACTGTAAGTAATTCACCCAGTAAAAGCATCTTAATAGGTGGGCGTTGGAATGATGACAAACGGGACGGAAAGAGGAGTAGGAGGAGGCCATGAAGGGTAGAGGCTGAAAACAGAGCAGGAGGAGATGATGGCGTTTTTGTGTTGGCAAAATAGTTTCTTCTAAAACTGTCTATTTTCATTTGCATGTTGGATTGAGAGGATGACAAAAGTTGACTGCACATGTGACTGAGTCAGGGCTTTTCTATGCATTAAATAATCAAAAACGGCATTAGAAACCACTGAACATTCATCAAAAATCAAGTTCGACTCTGGTCATAAAATGCTAATAGCTTTGTGTGCCTGCAGCCTCTGTGTTGGCTTGCTTTGGGTTTTTAAAGCTTGTTGTGCTTTTACCTCGGCCGTGCGTTCATGCACTCCCCAGAGACGGCAGCTGTGTGAATGAATGGCAGCTTGTGTGACGTTTAAAGGGCAGACTAACAATTCACATGTAGCTATTAACCTACAATATGTTTTTGCCCATGAAAAACCTTTTAACACACGTTTCAGCTTGAGGTTACGCAGCGTCCTCTTTTATGTTTCTCTTTTTGTCTTTTGCATCAATTTCTGCAGATTTTCCTTCTCAAGTACCGGTATATCCTTAATTAGATTTTCTAACCCCTCATTGTTTTTGGCTCTTCCAGATTCATCTCCTCACCATAAGCAGATGCCACCAGCTACTGACCTCTGCTACAAAACTGAAATCAGCAGTCTGATGGACTTCAACTCCCCAGATGCCTCCCTTGATAAAGGTACAACTGCTAGCTTGATTTAACTAAAGCTGGCTGATGTAAAAACTGGTTTCCTGTCACTGAGCTACCTTGATATGCTGAACGTTGCTCTACAGCAGAGCTGACATGCATTCATCCAGATGATGTAAGCATACATCACACATTTGCACCTATAATTTATGAATACATTCACACAAGAAGGTGGTAAAGCTCTGGAAATGCAGTGATTTGAGAATAATTGCAGCTCTTCTGCCCCTCTGAGTCCCACAGCCTCTTAAGCATTAGCTAAACGTTACATTTCCCTCTAATTAGTACTAATGCATTTATATTTATAGAATTTTGAACCGAAAAATACTTTTTAATAATCCAATTAAATGCGTTCAAATGTTGGTGATAATTATTGAGATCCTAAGGTTTGAATTGTATTAAATGATGTTATGAAAAATGAATGATGTCATGATCACCTTTGTGAGCTGGCTTCCTGTTGTGTGTTCAGTTGCTGCCAGAAACCGCTCCAGAGAGCAGCCTGTAAACTTTAAAGACTGTATTTATTTCCGTGGCTGTTATCTGGCTGGGTGGTCTGACCGGTCTTACGCAGGCATCAGCTCCTCAGAGGAAATACTCCTGGTTGTCTTTGGTCTGCTTCCATGTTCTGATACTTTCAGGGCAAAAGAAAAGGACCTTTTAGAGAGGATTGATGATGCTTACTGATGCACCAGTAAACTGTCTCTTGAACAGAGCAGGGCTGAGAGCTGCAGCAGAGATCTACAGCATCACCCTGCCAGCCTGTAGGGACCCTGTTCTCATTAGTGTCCTGCTTAGGGGCCTGTTTGGCTGCCAGTTTTCTCTTTTGGTGCTACGATGACACTAAAAGGGCAAATAAATAGTCCTTGTTCCAAAACAAAAGGGGAACAAAGTTGTGGTGAAATATAACCATGAAAATTGCCTGAAGTTCTGCAGTTAAGTTCAGGTTTATTGTACATATTTACTCTTTTCCCCACAACTTTTCTATACATTCTGCATTTTTAAATCAGGAGAATAAATCTTCTTGAGCTGGATCTGTGCAAACCTGAGAATTAACATGTTTCCATATGCATGCAGACGCACTCTCCTGCAGCATTAGTCTGCGTGTGCATTAGGTCTTCACTCGTTTCCCGGGTGCTCTGAATGTGCAGAGTCAGGGAAAAAATACGTGCACACGTACACACACACATAAACCCCTGCAGTGGCCAAGGCCACATATATCACTACAAGTTTCATCAGAGTGAGAACAGGCAACTGAGGGTGATGTTATCAGCAAATTCATCTCAGTTCCGCAGCAAAAGAGAGACAGGGAAGGAGAGCGGAAACAAGCACTGGATCATTAGGGAGACAGGGTGCTGCTTCTGCACATTAAGTGGCCGTGATGTCACCAGCCGGGTGAAGCTGTGTAAGCGTGCTCATCTAAAAAGAAGGTCAAAACAAACAAGGGCTCCCAGAAAAAAGGTGACCAAAAAGGGATAAACAGAGGCGAAAAATGCTGAAGAGCACCGTGAAGAGGAGGATGACAAGGTGAAAGATTGCACAAGGAGTTTCAGAGTGTGTTCTGATCGCTGAGTGGGAATTATACAGAGAGGAGGAGAGAGAGAGAGAGAGAGAGAGATGAAAATAAACAAAAGAAAAGGAGAGGGGGGTTTGAAGAGTATATCAATTTTTTTCTAACTTTCCAAAACACCTACCCTCATCAGATCCTCTCTCTGCTGTTAGAATTGCAGTAAAACGTCTTCAAGCAGCAAAATTGAGACCTCTCTGCTGTAATTTACACACTTCTGCTCCGAGAAGCTCGGACAGAACGGCTACTGTTGACGTAGCTTTGACTCATCATTTAATTATATCAGAGAACAAAGACTGGAGAGGGCATTTGTTTTATATTATGTAAAGATGACAAGGTCGTGTCCACAATGTTTAAAGAATCAAGGTGAGATTTAGTCATTGCTTTAGGACTAAAGAGTAAAAAGAAAGTGTTTTTTATTGAGTTTTGTGATTAAAAACATAATCAAGTCTCAGTGTTTAATTCTTACTTTCCAACTGCTTCATTGTGCTGATCACGTTAAAGTCCACAGAGTCAAAATGAGAGGTTGTGCAACCTTTTAGATGTGAGTCTCAGAATTTAAGTATGCTAGTTTTTGCCATTTTTCTGTTTTTATTGGCCCAATCTCCTGATTTTATATGCAATTATGATTAAACTGTAGTAAAACTTTAGCACCTTCTGCATTTTTGGATTCACACCAGGTGCATTACTGTGCCAAGGTGATGCAGAGGTGTATTTTCTATTTCCAGAAGCCACCTTGGATTCATGCTTGACACAAGACTACCAGGTCTGGTACAGCGAGTATTAATACATGCTGCTCGCCCTTCAGTCAGCCATTAAAGGCCTCTGGCAGAGAGTATACACTGTATCTGCTGTTAGAACTGGCACCTTCAGATTAGAGCTGAGCAGCACCAGGTTGACTCCTTAAGTGACTATGGCGTTTTAAAAATAGATAAAAACAACCAAATAAACTGAAGTGAGCTGATCTGATTGTGTCTAATTCCTCCGCTGACGGTTTGTGTTCAGGTATACAAGTAAAATAACTTTTCTTATTGTTTATACTTGAATAGCAAAGGTAATTAGGAGGAATTTTAAAAGTTAGAGTCAGAAACACCTGATTGGTTGCTCAGAGGCTGCAGGAAATGTACCAGAAACATGGTGATGAGGCAATTCACAAACATTCATCAGGAACTTTTGAGCTCCTTGAAACAAAATGAGACTCTTTAAGTTCAGAATTTTATTCTGCTGAGTTATCAGCATAAATATCCATCTGAGCGAAACACTCTTGGAGTTTGGGAGACACGTGGTTGGAGGGAGCTGGGATTGAACCAACAACCCTTCTAGCTGGTAATCTCACAGTCCAGACAACATCCATTTTTAGTGTTTTTCTGCCATCTTGCTTCTACACTATAAACCAAAATTTCACAGCACCTGTTTCAAAAGGTATTTTATATTTTAATAATTTTTCACTTTACAAGCGTTTTGCTGCAGTTCTGTCCTGGAGGCTTAGAGAAACTGAGTTTGCATCACAGGCAGAAAGTCTGAAGTAAAGTAACCCTCAGCTAGCAGGTGGAGGGTCTAAAACATATCAGCCAACAGCTGCATCAAATACAGGATCAACAAACCCTGTGTTTGTATTTATTTAGTTCATTAGGAGCTGTTTTGATGATTTATAATAGTTGTTGTTATTTTTCAAACACAGGCTCAAGTTGTTTCCAAGGCTACCTGTTCACGATGTTTCATTTAGTTGGAAAGGAGATCATTGTTTCCAGTTATTACCAAAGTTTGACCTTTTACAAAAGTGTAGAAGACATTCTTTGATAATGTTGTTTTACGTTCTTAAAATCACTGTTAAACTTTTGCTTCATCCAGTTAAAGTTTGACTAATTGTTTTACTGATCCTTAACTTCCAGTAAAGTGAGTAAAGCTGATGAATTATTGAGAACTTTTTGCAATAAGGCTGTGAAATGAATCAAATTTCAGTTTGGCTCAAAATAAATGCAAAAACAGTGTAATGGACAGAAATCATTATAATAATAATGAATTATTTTTTGGTTTTAGGAGCTTGTTCTTATTTTGACACGCCTTTTGAAGGATGTGCCCTCCCACATACATTTTGTTATGTTTAAAAGTCAGCATACATAAGGAGGGCAGACAGACTGGTGGTGAATCAAAAAATACATCTCTATTATTTTTTAAGACCAGACAGTAAACTTTTAAAACCTATATCTAAAAAAAAAGTATGAAAAAAATGATAATAAATCTGTAGCTACAACCTTTTCTTCACTTTATTAAATGTACTTGTCACTACAGATTTTTTCCCAGTGCACCCACACCAGTGACCTATTTGTTGTCCACTCTAAACAAGCCAACACAGGCTGACCTGAGCGGCGAGGTCACGTACCGCATGAGCTAAAGGGCTCTCAGCAGCTGAGTCACCATCACTGTACAACAGGAACTCTGCTGCCTCTTGTACCCCGGTTCTCTCTCTACAGCCCATCTAGTGCTGAAAATTTGTAATAAAAAAAATCAAATAAATCCAGCGTTGAATAACTGATTGAACTCAGGAAGATTAGAGAAAACTACGTTTGCAGCGTTCTACTATTACTTGTGTTTGACCTCTTTGAGGCTCACAGAAAACAAAGGTTGAAACCTCCAACGAGAAAAAGCAGCAGCTCTTCTCCGTTTTGTGTCTCCCAGAGATGATTTACACTTTTATTGTTTCACGGTGACGCACGCTGCTTTCAGCACTACGCTTCCAAGATATTTCATTTCAATGAATTTATGTATTTCTGTGTTTCGGGAGATAACGATTTCCTGCTTCTTCCTTTTGTAGCCGGCTTTACTCACAGCTCGCTGCTATTTTTCTTTCCATTAGTTCACACTTTGTGACTCGTGGGTTGACATTTCTCACATGCTCGTCCAAGGTTGTTGCAGTGCAAGATGTCACGTTGAGAAGGATGACAGGAGCAGGAAAGAAGGGAAAGTAGCAATTTATGGGGAGATGGTGTACATTAACACCACTCCTGGAGGCAGACTGTGAAAAGATAGAGACCGCTTTGGGTGAAGAGCTGCAGTGATTAAAAGTTTGACCATCACATCCACACACGCTCAGACACACCAGTTTAATACTGCTAGTCTCTCCCTTGTGGCCTGTTTTACACCAATCTATCGCTGATTCTTGGCCACATGAAGCAAAAGTTGTTTTTCTAGATATTGTATAAATGACTGCAGAGGAATTGACTACTTCAATTGATTTTCATTTAAATGATACGCTCAGCTCATTACCTACTGGCATGCAAGATAATGTGGAGAATAATGGAGGTTAACTGCTATTAATATAGTTAAAGGTTTTAAAGCAGTCAAACATTTATGTGTTATAGCTCATTTTCTTCTAAGTGTGACTTTATGGTGTTAGTATAGTACAGAGACAATGTTAGGAAAGTAATCTGACAAAAGTACTAATTAGTATTTTGTTTTTAATATCTGAGTTTTGACCAGAATTACACTGTCCCAATGAGTGAAGATAAAGAATAGCAATATTCATATATTGCATCCTGCTCACAAACTACTATAAATAGGAAAACTATTTCTCTGATCAGTAAGTATTTCAACAGGGAAGAAGAGAACAATGGCTCAGGTGTACAAGATGAATGACACATTTATTTATTTTTCTAAATAATTTGATAAATTTGGTCTCAGATTTTGTTTCAGATTTTTTTTTTTTTTCAGAATAAGAACATTTTGAAAATAAATAATTTCTCTGGAGTCACAATATTTTCTTTATACCCACAGAAACCCAATGACTTTCTATTTTACAAATATGCAAAATGACAGAACATAAATTCAAGCAACAATATGTGACTTACTTATAAGTTACAGGAATACATAAACAACTTTTACAGAAACTTGTTCTAAAATATTATTAATAGGTACCCAGATAGGATTTAGGTTATTTATGCACACAGACCATGATGCTTTACTTTTAAATAACAAATGCAAAAACACTGGGGTAATTATTTTATTATTTATTTATAGAGATTATATCTAAAGCCCCCCCCCCCAAACACACACACACTCAAAATACTCAGCATATTGCATAGCTGTTATATAGCTGTGATATATAAACATTGTCTATAAATTTGACTATGTTGCCTCTGAATCCACTCGTGTCTGTGTTACCTGTGCATGTGTTTTCTGCAGACTCGCAGCCTGTTAGATATTAAAAAACACACAATGCTAAAAATGTCATGCTTCTTCAAGCCGTAGACCCTGAGGGAGGTGAACAGCTGCTAACCTGTTGTTTTAAATCCACACACACCTGCCTGTAAGCCCACACCTTGGATTAGCTCCCTCCCACTGGTGCATGTTTGTGCGCATGTCTTGTGTAATGTGGGAAAATGCTGGTTACAGCCCCACTGAGCTCCCTTCCCTGAACTATTTGAGCAGAGGGGGGAGGGACCGAGTGTACTGTATCAACCCGTGGGAGTTACCTTGACCAGGTACATTCAGAGAGAGGAAAACGACACGACGAGAGTTCCTGCTGTTAACTGAGCTCGTCTTTACAGGGAAGGCTTTTGAAAATGGGACCTGAGTAAAGAGGACTTGTAAAAACAAGGATAGTTCTGTAGATGTCTGAAAGCCTGGCACACTTGACTTGACAGATCCTGGAATTCTCAGGAAAACTCCCCTCCGGAGAGGGGATGAGGTCAGACATGGAGAGAGGAATGCCTGGTGAGTGTGTGAGTGAGTGGAGACAACAAGTGCTGCAGCGACACTTTTAATGGAGGGTGAAGCGACAGTCAGGCCTGTAATTTTCTCTGGTTTTACTCTGAGACTGAGAGGTTTCACTCTGGCAGGTGTCATGTCTGATAGAGAGTCACGTGTTGAGCCGTTAGGAGACTTTAACCTCCTCTGACCTCAGCTATTGTCTGAACCTTGGAGCAGACACTCAACCATTAATTAAATAAATGCTTTAACTGAGGAGAATAAATCAGAGGTGAGTTCATCTGTGAGCAAGTGTTAACAAGGACGGCCATTTTTACCTTCGTTCTGACAGCTTGTTGTGAGGGAGTTGTGCATCCTGATGGTAAACCCTCCTCCAGGTTTCTGCTGGAGCTTATCTTTAAACCAGGCGGGGGTGGGGGTGTATTTTGAATGTAAACACATGTTTTTCATTCAAACATGTTTATCAGCAGGTTTTTTTTATTTATAATAATCAAATTCAAAAGCATTGGATTGTCAGTTTGTAGGAAAAGCCATGAGCGTTTTTTCTACTTTTATTTCTTGTGTTTCGTTTTTATACTTGTGTTTGAACTTTGGATCGACCTTGTGCTAAAAATAGCCCAAATGCAGAGGTAAAAGTTCACACAGCAAAACAGATTTAACCCTCAGTTATCAGCTGTTTTTCGTTGAATGGACTGTCAACCTAGAAGTGAGACTTTCACTTTGCTATTCTTCTAAGCCTAACCTGAAGGTGTGATTATAACGAGGATTGTTTCTAAAGTCAAACCCAGAGCCCGGAGGCGATAGATCTTTTCATTACTAACTCAATTACACACCTTTGTCTCTCACATTTCTTTCAAAGCGGTCAACTATTGTTGCTTATGTAATTTGTGTTTTTTATCTTTACAAACTTTGACATGACATCATCTAATCACTTCAGTTTCTGGATAATCTCAGGTGTTGATAATGAAGGAGGGATGTAGGTTGGGATCGTTGCTGCGTTTAATCCTAATCAAATCAACCATCAACATGTTAGACTACGTTTCTCCTGACCCAGTGGATTAAACCGTCTCGTGAAACAGAAACTCTTATGCTGACGCCCTGATTCAGGTCAGGATGGATTGTCCGTTTTAGAGCCATTTATTGCTCACCTTTCATGTTATGGCAACACATAGAGGAAGGATGTACTTAAAAAGATGTTTGTGAAGCATGTTTCTGTGTAGGAGTTATAGCTGCTTGCTGCTGTTATAGATAGCATCCTGAAATGCCTCAGATCCTAGAAATAGATTTTATGCTCTATGCAGGATTGATGTTTTTCCTCAGAAATACCTCAAAGTGGTTGAAAGATCCCTTTTGACCCCAACCAAGATAATAAAACTAGCTGTTTGTTTCTGTTTTTCTGACAGCCTCCTACTGCGTCCTTCTTTTCTGATTGATAAAGCTCCTGTTCATTGTCAGAACAATTACTAGAAGAACTCAAATGACATTTTCTTCTATGCACACAGCCCTATAGCTGTGGGCCTCCTTGTGTTTCCAGTCGACTCGGTTTGACAGGATAATTGTAGGAGCAGCTGATTTTGGTTCTAGTTGTGTAATTGCCATCTTTCACTGACTGTGTGCCTCAGGTGAATGCAGCCAACTGCTCCCTCAGGTGCTAGCTGGTTTCTGTTTTTTTGTGGCAAGTCTCTGAGAATCAGATGCCTGTCAGAATCAAGTCAGGGATAATAGCAGAGCAACTGCAGCAGTAGGAGAAACGCCACTTTCTGAGTGCATGAAGTCATTTTCTATTTCAGCGAAAATGGATTGATCGGAGCCTATATCATGTTCTGCAGTGGTTTTATTTAAAGATACATTTACCTCAGAACAAAAGCAAAGATTTGCAGTTAGAGCGACCCAAAAGATTCCCTCTGTTGGGTGCTGATCTCAGACCATCCCTCATCCAATTTGCATGCTTTCTGCAAATCGCTGAAAAGGTTAACCCCTATTTGCAGTGACAGTGTTTTCAATCTTGTAGCTTTATTTACTGATGCTATCAGCAGAAACTCCCCTCATTTCTAAAATTGAACAAATGTAAAAACACATTTCAGATCCAGGATTTCTGGAAGGCACCAGGTTTATTCTGACACCTTTGTAAGTTGTTGTTTTTTTTCCCCTGCCAAATCATCACTGTCATCTTGGCCCGGCACATCAAGACAACAGTTCTTATTTTTGGTAACAGAGCATGCTTGCTGACATGTCTTTGATTGGATAGAAAGATTGCAGGGTGTCGTCACGGTGGCAGGTACACAGACGGTGTGTGTGTGATGAAATATCCATGGTGACACATTCACTGCCCTCTCATTTGACTCAGGCTATTAATAACAACACCTTAGCCTTTTGCAGCAAAGGTCATTTTTCAACTATATGCACCCAAACTCACATACATTCTCTTTCTTTCTGCTCTCTTATCCATGCTTTGATGCATCAGACAGGATAATAATAATAATAATAATAACTTTATTTATATAGCACCTTTCTCAGGCCAATGGCCACAAAGTGCTTTACAATAAAACAATTATAAAAACACAAAGGATAAAACTTGAAAAGAATATAATAAAACACAAAATAAAAACTAGAAAAAAACATGATAAAATGCAAAATAAGAACATGATAAAACACAAAATAAAAACATGATAAAACACAAAATAAAAACATGATAAAACAAAAACATCATGCAACCTAAAATCAGTAAAAAGCAAAAAAGTAAAAAGGATGAATCCATTTAAATTGAATTATTGTAAAGTTTTGCCTACTTAAATTTTTTCCTATATATACATTTTCTTGCATAAATGCAAGTATGTGCATCAGTGAAAGACCAATATGACTGAGATAAATATGCATAATAAACAAAATCTTAAATTCTGCAGCTTTTATAGTCACATAAATGTTTGTTTACATAGAAAGAGAGAAAAAAATCTTATCACATCTGTTAAAATCTACACTCTTCTATCTACCCAAAACATTTCAGCAAAACACCAAGTCATTAAAACAAACTCACACAGCAGTGCACACACTATTAGTAATGCCAGAAAACAGGCAAATAGTGCAAATTTCTGCAATTATCGTCCCCTCCTCTTTTGTTTTCTGTTATCATTTATTTCACACACGAATGCCTGCAACGCTAAAATAAAGAATGACAAATTGGATAAAACTACAAAAGGGAACCACAGAGGAATAGTTGGTAGCCTGCACTTTTATCATCATGGCTGTGGAAAAAGTCCCTCCAATTCTCTTTGTCTAGCTCAGTTACAAAAAATATTGGTTGAAATGATGAGCAAACAATAGAATCAGAATGAAACCAATGATATCAGTGACACATTTTGACTGATTTGGCACAAACACCAATATTGTAATAGAGTAAAAAACCTAATATAGTCTCTGCCCTGTGTGATTGAAGGGGCAGCATTAGTCAGTATCTCACTACCGATGGTGACAAACTGTGAACAAAGTTTGTTAAGGAGTTTCAAAAATGTCTCAAAGCGTTTAGGGTTTTAAATTCCCTCACAAAGACGTCACAGTACCTCACTGTCTAGTTGCTGGAATTTTGAAAAAAATTATTTGCACTTCAAATGTCCAGAACTGTTTAAAACCCAACTCAACTCTGTTTCTGTGAGCTATGATGTGCGAAAAATGTGAAACAATTTGGCAAAAAGTTGGTGACCCATGAAACGTAGGTTTAATTTATTGGAGAGAAAATAAATAAATAAATAAATAAATAGACATGAACAGTTTCTGACTGAACTGTGGCAAAATAACTGACATGACATTTGTATGAACGCTCCGTGTCTTTCTCTGTACAGTCTCAGCCATCATGGAGGAGCCAGTCAGAGCTCATTTCTACTAAATAGTTATCCATTCCCCGACTACTTAGGGATTTATTTTAATTTTTAAACATTTCACCTCACAGAATGGCAAGGCTTGTCAAGGATACGCGTTTATTTTGGTCGAGAACTAATTCCGGACTGAGCGTTTTCTTATTTCCGGGTCCTGCAGCTTCAGTACAGCAGCTGCCGTTCTAGAGCCACGGTTCAGAAGCACAGCAGGGACAGACAGGTCTCAGACCCTCGTACAGTATGAGAACATGATTAGTGAACTGTGAATGATTGAACCTTGCAATGTAATCGTGGTTTGAGCTGGAGTTGCACAGTTTATGCCCAGCTTACAGACCAAAGTCATGCACCGTGTGCACACCGTGAATGCACTCACGCGAGTGCACGCACGCGCATGTCAAGGTGTTTTGGGAGGAGCTGTGGTATAGTTGGATTCAGAAATTGCTCTCTTGCTGAAAAACTCCACATAAGGGCTTTAATATTTCATAGAAATCACTGTAAATTGTCGCCGCATCTCTTGCGCTGCTCCAGAAGGTGGAGCTGCACCCCTCCCTCCTTCCAACCCATCGCGCGCAGCCCGCACCCTGGCTAGCCCGCGCCGTGGACTCCTCCATGGATAGTCATCTGGCCCTTTCAGGATTGTAACTGAGTACCCCTGCTCTAAATGTTTATAAAGAACACATATCCTCCATGCTTTAGTCGCCAGTTGACATTTCTGAAACACTGAAATAACATTTCCAAACCCCATCAGGAATTCTTCAGGAGTTCTAACAAAACACAACATATGTTGGAAAATACATTCAGTTACTGTATGTGGTGATGGTTTACCATCCCACAGAAAAGCAAACCAATCGCTTCAGTCCATTCTTAGTTTGAATGGACTGAAGAGACACTTCCAGCTCAGAGCCTGCATCCTGAGTTTGCCTTAAAATAAATTACAGAGAAGACAATAATACTAATACGAAGACAAAAAGTTACCATTAAATTCCAAAGAATTTTGAGAATTCATCTTCTATGATGCACAATAAATGTTATATAAAAGATTCAATAAACCTTAAGAAGTTTCAGATACAGTTAAAATAATTTAATCCATTTAAATTTGATTTAAATCTCTTGTGTTTCTCTTGTTTCTTGTGTTTCTTGTGTTTCCACTGTCTGCAAATCATCTAAATCTTGTAAACTCTACTCCGTATCACAACTTGTTGAGAAAAAGGCTTCCAGTTATCTTCAGTCCAAACATCTCTGCTCTGTCTCCTCTAGTTTCGTGGAAACGATGTCGTTAATCTCTGTGATGAAGACAATCAGAAAGCCGTTGTTTAAATCTGCCCATCTGCACCTGAACACAGACTCTAATCTCTCTGTTCGTGGCTTTAAATTCAGTGACGGCTCAAATCTTTTAAACAAACACATCGTTCAGACTGTGAAAATAAAAGGGCTGTTTTATCCAACTCAGTTAAAAAGACCACAAAAAGGAGGACAGCTTTTGATCCTCTATTATTCATATTTACCATTTTTTAAAGGAAAAAACACATACGTTAAAAATTGCAGCTACGTGTTCATATAAGTATTTGCCGTTTTGTGTTTTTCTTTAAAAAAGCAAGAAAATAAACTATTAAAGTTCAGAGTGATTTAGTGGTACAATCCACAAAGGGGATTTGAAGTGAATGGATGCAGATTGTGATGGATGTGACAGAGATTACTGACTATCTTTCACCCCAGTCAAGGTTTCTGCTCACTGTAAAGCTTTGTTCTGAGCCCTACTCTCTCTTAAGTTCAGCCCCCATTACTTCAAGGACCTGAAGCATGAAATAGGCTCGCCAGCATGTTGGATGTCACATTCTGTAACATTTAAGTACACTGGACTTGATCAACGCTGGGAGAGGGGAAACCAAGCAGAGAGGGTTCAGACGTCTTCGATGTGAGCTGATTATGATAACCTTGAAACCGGATTTGACTCCTTTTTCAGATTTAGTGTTTTTCTTGTCCTGTATGCTTGTTTTGCTGGGTGCATATCCTGAGGGGTTCACCTGGACAGGTTACCAGTGCATCACAGGACGTATAAGGCTGATTTAGAGTTCTGAGTCTGAAAATAATAAATATTAGAAATGAAAAAGATTCTTGCTTCCGAATAAGTTTAGGATTCTGCATTTATGGACATCATACTTTAAAATTTGTAATCTGAGAACATGCGAGTTTAGATGAGACTAAAGAGAGTTGAGAGCTGACCCTCCAGGCTGGTGTCTTCACCAATAAATCACAATCTGTCCACTTTCCTGATACCAATCTGTTTTCATCACAGTCTCAGTTAATTGAGAATATTAGTCTGATTTTTGTGATTGAGAGTCCAAAGGCGAGATGCATTTTTTTTAATCATCAACCACGAGTCTGTCATCTCCTCGGGCGATGTGCTGAGATTGTTCTGCTCATGAGAATTGACTGGTTAATCCAAAGCAATGCAGTGCCAGACAGAACAGACACTACAGGCTGCCTTCATCAGTCAGAGCTTAGGCGTTACAACTGTCATGACCCGCTGATGAATCTGCTATCAATGGTCCATAAAAAGCAGGATGTGTTTGTGTGACACAGAGAGAGAGTGAGACTCCGTTTTATTAATGTCTCCACTATCTCATCTCAGATGGAAGGTTATTAGAAAAATATTTGGGCTTTTGGCATCATAGGAAAAGGATGAGTGTCAGCTTCTCTTCTGGCAGATTATCGTTTCTTTTGCTCATGTGATGATCTTTTTCTGCTCAGACTATTGAAAAATGGTATTTTAAATATGAATGTTTCCATTGATTTCTGTCAAACTTGACATCATCTAATCCTTGAAACCTCTTGGAGCTGTATCTACATGCTTAACAGGGTTGGGAGGTGAAACGATAGTACGGGTATCTAAAGTAGCAACAGTATATCTTTGATTAAAATCATAAAAGCCTTAATGTTTGCTGTGCTCAACCTCATGAATAGGATGAGTTGAAATGTAAATGTGCTTCCTGTACACTTTTAGTGCCTTTATTGTAGTAATTTCTCTATTTCAGAACCTAAAATGAGCCTTTTCCAAAAATGAGTTGCATATGTGATGATTGTAACTTCAGCAGATGCTGTTTCCTCCCCATTACTGTTCCATATAGTTATAGAAAACCTAGATAACCAGGCTGCCAACTGATAAAGCATACAGTAAGATATCTTTTGTTAAAAATAATAACTTTATAGTGATTTTGACTTTTTAATAATGGTTATACAGTTAAATTTGAGGTTATTTGCTGTCAATTTCAACTAAGCATGTGCAGCAATTACATCACTAAACCTATCTTAGGTCATATCTCAGGTCTTACAGTGCTTGTACATGCTTGGTGTACAAACTGCATTTGCATGACTAATATTTTGCAAATACTCATGCATTGTATTTAACAGGAATCCAACCTTTTGGTGCATCGACCATCAGAGCCGAGGCTGAAGAAGAGAAATTAGCTGTGCAAGCTGATGCCTGACCATGCTACCTAAAGCATTTATCGCCTTACTTGTAGATAGGTCTTTGAACAGCCTCCGTTTGGAGAAAAAAACATTAGTTCTGCTCAGTCAGATGAGCTGATGAGAGGACCAGTTATAAATAAATATATCGGTCATCTTAAAACAACTCTAATTTTCATAGTGTTTCATTCAAACATTATATTATAAACATTTACACTGCAATCAATGTTGTGATGCATGTTTATTCTGGCAGAAATATCTCAATGCTCCTGATGGAAATGCTACAGCTAGCTAGCTCTGCTGCTAATTTCAGCTACAAGTAACCATTGAATTTTATGTAAATAATTGCTAAATGTATGGAAATGTAAAGGTTTAAAATATATTGCTCTTCTGAACTACTATAATATTTTTTAGATTAGATCATTTGGAGACAACAGTAACCAACTATGACTAGCCGTTTGCCTTTCAATATTAGTCAGAACTTATATCTGGTTCTCTCATCTGAAATTGTTCGAAAAGCAAAATCAACTGCATGTAATATAATAATTGTTCATAACCATGATATGTGTTTGTTTCTAATGAGGATACTTGTCATGCAGGGTGCATTCTTTCAAAAGTCTCAAATGCATCAACGCAAATAGTTCACATCGATTTTTTTAGGTAAAGTTCTCTTAATGGTCAAACTAATTCTGCCTAAACCATTCATTAATTTTCTCATTAAACTTCATAGTGGCTTTATTTCTAAGCAATGAGGCATTGATAAATAAGCATATGTAGAAACTGTAAAACTCCTGAGTGAGCCTCCTGATCTCAACCATATCATCACAAGCACTTTATAATCATTAATGTTTTCCTTTATTCTCAGACTGAGGGCTCTTTGAATACAGATTGTGGATGCAGGAATGGGGCTCCAACTCGTCCAAAACAAATAAAAGGATGTGAACTGTTGCCTCCCATCATGAAAGCACCGGCTGCACATTCTTGACCTCAGCTGCTCTTACATCCCTTTTCTTTTTCAACACATTCCTAGATTGGGTTGTGCCTTTGTCCTCTACCACTGTGGTAAAATACGTGCTGCATTTAGGCACTTTACTCAGCAAACCCCCCATCTTCTCTGCAGGGTAAATGTTGTTAGAGGTGTTGCTGCTTCTTAGGAACAATAAATATGAGAGTATATGTTTAGAAATGATTTTGTAGTAGACTTGAATGTCATTTACCCAGTTATGCAACAGCAATCAAAGCAGCGCATGCATATCATATAACTACTGTATCAAGATTTTATGATGCAGTTTTACATTATTTATGCATTGTTCTGCAAACAGCATCTTTACAGCATGTCGCGACTTCCTACACTGATACTGCCTCCTTACTGCAGGCTGCGTACAAAGTCAGTGGAAACAATAAGCCCGTTAATTGATTTTGTCACCAGTATTGGGTAAAAATTGAACTCCATCCTGTCTCCCCCCACCCCCTCTCAAAAGACGGAAAAGCAATCTAAAAATGACCCCCCTCTAGACACTCACTGTCGTTCTCCATCAATTTTCCACCTCCACTGCCGCTCCAGCCAAGTCCAATTTCAGCTGCCTCATGGCCAATGAAATCTCTGACAGATTGCTGGACATTTTGGCAACTTTCGTTTCTGAGTCTCGCTGTTTTAGTCGAAGTGGGAGAGGAGGAACTGCAAGACACAACGTGAGAGGAGTGTGGGGGACAGAGTGACATATAGATGGAGACAGATAAGGAAAAGATCTCATATCAATACACACACACATATGAATCTAAAAAAGTAGGAGACCCACAGAAAGGGATATTTTATTTTTATTCCAGAATAATAAAAAAGATATTTCAGAAAAATTACAAACGAGTTTTAAAATGTGTTCACTCTCATTAAAAAGGAGCTTTTGTCGTGCTTAACTACCTCGTACATTTTTTGTTGTATTTTCATTAAACCAATAAATCCACTTGGTAGACGGAGGATAAGAAGCGCTGATATTTTAAAATCATTTTATGACTCGTTTCCACCACACCAAAACCGTCACACAGCGGCTGCAGGATTATTTAGGAGGACAGTAAAAACCATTCAGCTTAAATCACACAAACAGGAAATGACACTGATCAGATTCATAAGTCATCGGTTCCAATTGCACATCAGCTGATTTATGGATGCTATTATGCAAATGCACACATTTAAGCAGTCGTTTACATCAGCGGCCGAGGATGGAGACTTTATTTACTGTCTCAGTGAATTATATTAACCAGCAGGCAAGTCTGTTTAGGGGTTTGGAACAGAATGAAAGCAGAGATAAAGAGGAATCATTAAATGTACAGAAGCCATAGATCATTTTTGTCAAAGCTTCAGTTTGCTCCCTGTGGCAGAAACTAAGAACTGCTGAGGACTATAGATGAAATACGCTTTATGTGTTTTATTCTGAATTAAAATATCATCATGTTCCTCAAGACGTTGCTGAGTGTGGATGGAAAATCTAAACATTAAAGGATTTAAGCAGCTAATTAATCTGTAATGAGCTCAAACAACTTACCTTCAGCAGCTCAGCATCACATCTTCCAGCCTTCAGTTGACCTCATACTGCGCTTGAAACGTCTAAGTGAGGGAGATTCTGCATTAAGTCATGCTTAGAAATGGGGTTTTATGCACACACACATACACATGCACACACACGATGTTTGTACAGATTTTGTGTCGTCAACAAAATCAAATTAGGTTTCAACTTTGTGTAGTTTTATTAGTTCCAACATTTGTGTTTTTTTTATTTTATTTTATCACATTGTTAATTAAAGCCAGTAGGAATTTGTTGACACTTGAGTGGGAGTGCAGCTAAAAACAGCAGCTTTGTTTGAGATGTGTTGCTGGTTGTAAATGTTCTGAGCGAAATGAT
The DNA here is from genome assembly GCA_006937965.1 of Callopanchax toddi. Lineage (NCBI taxonomy): Eukaryota > Metazoa > Chordata > Actinopteri > Cyprinodontiformes > Nothobranchiidae > Callopanchax > Callopanchax toddi. The sequence goes on from SSNR01000215.1 coordinate 622,780, forward strand.
TCACCAGCACAATCTGAAGACTCGTTTATGTTCTTTTCATCATGAGGTAGCGTCGCCTTTTGTAAAAATCATTTTCATGAAGAAAAATAAAGAATGTTTTGCTTTGAATACTGGTTAACTCTTACTAACAAATCATTTATTTTTATGTTTTATGCTTTTGCAATAAAAAATACAGTTGTTTTTTTTTTGGTTTTTGAACGGATTGATGAAAGCTTCAAACAGATCCTGACTTCTAGGATCTGGATATATTTTATTTGCGATGTATAGGATAATTTAATTAATAAAAAATATATATTTTGCCATTTTTTTCCTAATTAGACACTTTATTAAAACGCAAAAGAAAAAAAAAAAGAAAATAATGCAAACAGACAAGTTGATAAACCATTTGCCAACATTTGAAAATCTTATTTTTCTTATCAAAGTTTCCAGTTTTTGAAGGGATAACTCTGATAGGGATGAGCTGAGTGGAGAAGATTTCATGAAGCTCCCACTCTGTCATTGTAATGCAGAGCTACAGTGTGTGCGTGTGTGTGTGCGTGCGCGTGCGCGTGCTTTTTATCATCCTGCAATATGAGTAAATGTCTTCACCCCCACCTAACCCCCCTGAGTCCTCACCTCTAAACTCTGACTTATCTGAAGTCTTTCAGCTCGGTTTAACTTTTATCTGGAGAAGAAAAAACTGTGATGTCACCATAAGCAATCACCTCATTACTTGTGCATAATTAAACAAGTAATCTAAATCACATTTTATTGATGTTGTAATCTTATAAAAAGAACTCTTTTGTAAGGTTTCCCTGGTTGTTATTTACAGAGGATCAACTGAACAGAACCAACATTAAAACTGGGCTCAGGGTGTCACTGTGAGTCTTGAAGCAGCAATTTAAAGGTCTTGAGACAAAATAATAATTAATAGGAAGGAAATCTGATTGACATCTTTAAAAAAACAGTTGTCAAAATGGTTAATATAACAGGTTGAAGCAGTTTGTGTTTTCATTGTGTTCTTGTTTATTTTGTTGGTATTTTAGTGATGTCAGTATTTATATAACTCGTTACCATTGTTCATCTGTGAATCAGAAGCTGAAGGGAATTTGGAATCATTCTTTAAATTTTACTTACGGTTTCATTTAATATCTTGAGAAACGTTTCAAGGGCATTTTGTTACTGCCTCACCAGAATGATCCGTTTCATTTTAAGTGCTTTTGTTTTCTAATCACTGATTTATATAAAGAATGAAAACTTTAACCAAGTCCTGATTTCAATATTAGATCATAATTTCCCCAGTTGCCTGATTGAAAAATAAAAAGATTTTAGAACTATTTTAATTTTTTGGCTAAAGAAAATGATTGCTTTCTGCATCTGGATTAAAGGAGTAAATACGAATTAGACATTAGTGTCTTTAGCCCTCAGTACTGCATTACATCATTTCTAGTAAAGTTGTGTTAAAGTGGAAACAGATACTTCTTCAAATTAAGCTTCACTTCATCTTCAGTGTTTTCCTATAGTAGAGCTATAACTGTTAACTTTGCAGATTTTACATAATAGATCTAAAAGGACAGCTTTACGTTTTAATGATGAGTATTAGCCAGTAGTCTGTGTGTTGTGTGTGTTTATTAGTCGTTGTACACACAGTTTAGTGTCCTGATCCCCTACTTATCACTCCTGGTGTTGCTACCTCTAAACAATCAATAAAATAAAACGTGATGGATAATAAATCTGTGATTATTAATGGGTTTAAAGCCCAGTGAACGGCACCCTGTGGTTGGTCGTTTCCAGAATGGGACTCTTTGGGTTCCCAATAGGGGTTTTGCTGCTTGAGTGGCTTTGTAAAACGTGGTTTCATTATCAGGTCCATTAAGTATACTTCTGTGTAATGACTCCACTGGCTGGTGTTCTTGACCCTTCTCCTAATTACTCCTTTTATATTTCATTATTATTATTTAGCGGGCATCTCTTATCTTCAGTCACATACTTTAGTCAAGGTAATCAGAGGCTCAGAGAAAAAACTGTGCTTTTTATTCAGGCAGTGAACTTATTATAAAAGATTTATATTGATGTCAGGATGAAAAATAAGCTGTATATAAAATACTAAAATGCACTGGAGTAAGGCTTAATATACTACATGTCTTTTGTTTTTGTTGGGCTTAAAGATGATAGAGTTCTTACATGAGATATGATAATACCATGAGCATGAACAGAGAAGATCCTCAATGTGAGAGAGGAGAAAAACTTAAGATATAGAACTATAGAGGCGGGGAGGATGCTGTAAGAACATGTCTCCTCCTGGTCTGGACTAGATGTTTCCAGGGAGGCTGATGATCCTTCTAGCACACCCTCTGGTCCACATTCATGATAAAGGCGGACCACCACCCTGGTCTGCCACTCCACAGGAACTACCCCCGATGACCACGCAGACGCATAAACAGGTTCATCTGAAAAACTTTCAATATCTTAAAAACATTAAAAAATATTTGTCACTCATTTCAGAAAATGACACTCATATATTATAACGATTCATACACTTTGTTAACCCTATGGAATAAAAGTATGTGACATAACAGAAATTCTAACAGAATAAAGATTTAATCTTATTAGATGCAGAAACATCAGTTTTTGCTGTGGTAGAAATCATTTTCCCCCTTATGTTCATCTACCTGTGTTAGAACCAACCACAAACGTACAATCTGTCTTTTATTGGCTCAGTCGTCTTGATCTGAGGTGTTGAGACAGTAGAGAGAGTACGAAGTAATATATGCACATCACTCAAAGCTTTGGGAGACTTGGCTGAGCAGTTTCCCTCACCCCCGTCTCACCCCCGTCACCCTCAGGATACATGAAAATGAACAGAATGACTTCACTCGTCTTTACAGAAAATAAAAGCTCTCCATATGTCTTTAAACTAAACAAGCACATCCCATGTGCAAATACATTTTTCCTTTTTGTAGTTGCATATAAATATTTATTTTCTGAGGATTGAAGTGAGGAATAAAGGTGTTATATGTCTCTTTTGAGGCTTCTTTTTTTTTTTGCTGGCATTTTGAGGAATATTCTGAAGATTTTCAGTGGCTCAGAAGAGAAAAATATCCTCTCTTCAGTTCCTGTTTTCCTTTTATTGTTTGCTTCTTTGTGACAAAAAGCTGCACTTTACAGCAACATGTAGTGAATATTAAATGGATGTCATTATTCCTGTCACAGTGTGGGTTCAACATGCAGCTCCTCTAAAAGAAAAATAAAAGTTATTACAGCGCGAGTGCCTTGTCTGTATTCATCTATTGAATCTCACTGATTGGTTTTACTGACAATAGTTAATTTAGTGCCGTCACCTCAATCAAATAAGAAATCATAATCTCCTTTTGGTGATTTCAAATCAGCTTCAGCCTTCTCCGTCTGCCTGATGTTTGACTTTGACTTAAAATTAACTTTACTCCTAAGGCAAAATGAAATAAATAAAATGCATTTGAGCCATGTTTTAGTGTCAGCTGCCTCACAGCTCTCTTCCCTCTCTTCATGTCGTAGTTCTGCTGCGTGAGGAGGTGGCCCAGCTCCAGGAGGAAGTGCACCTGCTGCGGCAGATGAAGGACATGTTGAGTAAGGACTTGGAGGAGACCCAGGGAGGCTGCTCGGCTGACGTTCTCTCTGCCACGGAGCTCCGAGTGCAGCTGGCTCAGAAGGAGCAGGAGCTGGATCGAGCCAAGGAGGCTTTACAGGGTAAAGACTTCAGTCAGGAAACAAGAAAGTGTGTTTTTAGAACAGGGGCATCTTTATCAAACTAAAGATATAAACAATGATGCACAAAGGACAAAAGACATGCTTGTCTTGCAGGGAATTAGTTTGGTTTATTACTCATCTGCTGCATTATAATTTAGCAAAATAGAGTTTAGCTTTAAAACGTCTGGACTTGGGAAATTAATTTAGCATCTCTGTTCAAATGTCTAAAGGGCTATTTTCACCCCTATAGGATTAATATCTTCACAGTAAATTTAGTCATAATAATGTGAAGCATGCAGCTCTGTTTTATGAACTCTAACACTGGAAGTCATGTAACAGTAAAACAACTCAGGTGCTTTGATTTTCTTCTTGCAGCTCTCCTGTTTCATTTTGCTCCAAAGAGCTTGAAACCGGTGCATTATTTCTTGCCACCGTAATGTTAGCATTAGAGCCTAAAACAGTGTGGTTCTCACAGTCCATTAGCTGCATCATGGTCCATTAGCATGTGTTCTAACCGTGAGATGATGTAGTAGCATGTAAGGAGGACAGGGGACACTAATGCATCCACTTTTTTAGATATTCTCTTATGTTTTTCTCTGCTATAATAACCAACCCTGACAGTATTCGGTTCTCTACCACAGTTTTAGGGCTGGGTTTTTGACAGAAAGCTTGCGAAGCTGCAGAGAACACGCACGCTGGAAAGTAAATGAACAAGCCCTGCGCAGTGAATTGCAGGGCATCAAGCAGAGATGTCATCAGAATGGCAATGAATCATTCTTTTCAAAGAATTATCGCCCATGAAATGAGGCAGGGCGCACAACTATCATTTGGAATCGCACAAAAGCACGACCTGCTGTCAGGAGATTTTGCTGCTGCGACATTTCACTCGACACTCGCGGCCCACGCTTTTCTGTTCGAACTGAGCGACCACGAAAAATGGACTGCAGCGGAGCAGAATGGAACACACATTAAATAAATACTTATCTCCTCCTCAGCTGGATGTTTAGCTCTCCAAACAGACTCCTCTCAGCCTCACGCCAGCGTTTGTATGACTCAGGCATGTTAATGAAGGCCAAAGCCTACCAGCCCCAGCAGGCAATGACAGTAATCAGCAGCTAATAAAAGCTTGATAAAAGGGGACTTTGGTTGACTTACAAGGTCCAGGAACATTAAGCAGAGTAGATCCGCTCTGCAATTAAGAGGGGGAAATGTGCAGGAGGAGGAAATAGGCACTTTTGAAGTGAGATCAGGAGGCAAATTGAAATGACTGTGAATTTGAGAGCCAAGATGTTCTTGTTGCTATTATTTCCTGATAGTTGTTTGCTTTTTAGGCCATTGGGAGGGAGGAACAGAGGACTGGCTAGTGTACAAGTTAAAGTTTGACCAGAGACTGTCCTGGGCAAAAAGATGCATTTACATTTTGATGTTACAACAGCAAACTTTATTTAAAAACGTATATTCATGATGTGATCAGCTGGTTTTACAGCTCATTTCTTACTCCACACTTGTCACTCTCAATCTTCACAAACTCACTATTGATTTCTGCACCCGTACTCCGTTACAGCATCCAGAAAAGGGCCGTTGTTGTATCGCTCCCTGCTCTTTGCTTGTGATGGGTAACAGCTGGTGAATTTTTGGCGTTGTACCCAGTCATGTTTTCAGTTCCTGTTTAGAAACATTTCTCATCCCCTGTTATCTCATTTCCTTGTTTGTGTTGATTTTGCATTTCTGTCACATGAGTTCATGTTTTCTGTTGTGCACGTATAAGAGACAGGAAATCCATCCATTTTTCACAGCTTATCCAAAAGTCATGTTGCAAAGGTTTAAGAGAAAAGCCCACAGAGACAGCCATCAGCTCCTCAGGACAGTGAGTTGTGGGTGTGCCTTGAGGTCTCCTCCAATGACAGGCCTGGAAACCCTCCAGACAAAGGTGATAGGAAGCCTTCTATCGGATGCCTAACTCCTTTAGATGCGGAGGAGAAAACCTTTCACCCTTTATCTGGTCAAGAACCATAACCTCAGATCTAGATCAGCTGACTCTCATACACTCCGCTGCAAACTGCCCCACTGCACGCTGAACATCAATGCTTAAAGATTCCAACAAAACCACATCATCTGCAAAAGTCCTGGTAAGACTCTGGCATCCTCCACTCCTTCAGATCCCGTCCATGAAATCCACAAATGATCAAAAACAAGGAGCAGCCACAGCAGAGGCGAACGTGCTTTAAAAGTTACAAATAAATACTCTCCCACCTCGGGTGAGTCAGGGTCAGTGTTGTATAATTGGAGGTATTAATGTCTCCATGTATCAATTCAGTTAAATGAATATGAATTGAGAACAAAAAGGAGAAATGAGGTGAGATGCAACGTTTACAAAGTAATAGCAAACACACTCATAGGGAGGTGATATTTCACTCATTTGTAACACACACGTTCATACTGTGAACAATATTAAGAGTGTGTGACAAAATATTTTAAGACTAACCCCCTTTTAGATGTGCATCTGATAACTAGCTGGATGAAAGGGCAAAAAAAATAAACAGGTTTATTCAGAAGAATGCTTCCTCCCACATAATCAGATGCAGTTTGAAATCTAAACAAGCGATTTGTTTGAAGCATCTTCAGTCCTTTAGTGGGTCAAGTTCTCTTTAATTTGCTGTTTTACTTTCAAGGAAGTCAAACAAAGAAATTAGATTATGAAATGAGACTGTTAGGTTGTGTTTTTTTTATGTTATTACTGGAGAATTATTCTAAGAACAAACAGCGTTAAAGACTGAAAATTATGAGAATAATATCTAATACCTACAGCAGTTGTTTCCAAAAGATCTGAGACGATACGTCAGCTCAGTGTGTTTTTTTATGTTTTTGCCAGGTTGGCATATCCCTACCTGAAGCTCCTGCAAAATGTTTTCCCCAGAAGAGTTAAGGCAATGATTAGAAGCACCGACTCTTCTTATTGAAGTCCCACCAGTAATAAGTATTTGGTCTAATTTTTCTTTATTTTGTTGTTGTTCTGCTCGAGTGAAAAAGTGAGCATCTGGAGTAATAAAATGCATCATCCTCCGTTATGGTGTCTGGCATTTGAGATAATACCTGTTTACCTAGAAAACTGTTTATAGGAAATGTTTTTTTGCTCCCTGCCTGAATTACATGCAGATTTTTTATGGAGTCTGAAGACAAAATAGAAAAAAAAAAAAACTTTTCAGTCAATTTTCCAACTTTTTTTTTTCCTGACTCCTGCTTTGTTGCATTGGTTTGCTGTGAAGATGCCTCCATTGTTTCATTGTTTTCACGTTGACTCACTTTGAATCATTATCATAATCTGGATAATTGATAAACTTTTAAAGTCTTGGGTCTTGTTATCACACCTCTTAAATCTGCATCTTATAGTCACTCCCAAAATGAACTTTGACCTCTAAGGTGAAACGGAATCGGATTAATTAATTGTTTTTAAGAACAGGTGTGTTAAGTTTACTCGTCTCTTACCGAGACTTTGTCATCAAAGATTTCTTTAATGAATTTTCAAAGTGTAGTTAGTCCTTTTCCTATTTTTAATTAGCTACTTTCCCTTTGGCTAATTACCATCACTAAGGGAACCCCAGTTATTTCACAGCTTTTATGGAAGCGGGAGGCGGCTACGTATCATCAAAGCACAGTCTGCACAGTTTAGAGTCATTTTACACACTGAATGCTGCTCTGTCCTTCACTACAAGGCCCTCTCATCAACAAACACACACACACACACACACGCACAGAGAAACAGAGCTGTTAAATCTTAACTGGCTTCTTATGAGGATAACTTTAAAGTAGCACTACTTTGGTTGACTTCTACTTTTTTTTCATTTTTTTTTATAAGTTTATTTCATTCAAAATAAAGCAGTTAAAAAAATAAACAATAAAATATACATAACAAAAAAATCTAATTTAAATGAAAAGGAGCAGAATGAAGAAAACATCTTATAATTCCTGCCCCCATTTAACCAAAGAAAATCATCTACATGTATACATTCTTGACTCAATGTTTTGATAACAGTAATAAAAATAATATCAATATTAAAACTTAAAATGGCATCAAGATATAATTTTCAACCTAAACACAATTAACTAATTCAAAAAAAAGGATAGGAAGAAACTTTCCTATCTCCAAAATATTTACACACTTTTTTAAATAGATGATGAACAACAACCCGTGACTACAACAACACCACAAAAACAACAACACAAAAGCATTACATCGTAGAGGAAAACAAAACCATATAATCATTACCACAGTACATGAACAGGTCACTCTTCCTCTTTTCTGTATAGATATAAAATTTTTTCTTTGTATAATTTTTTGAATTGCAGTATATTTGTACTTCGTTTGATTTTTTCTTCAATACTGTTCCATAAGATGACACCACAGATTGAAATACACATATTTTTAAGTGTTGTTCGAGCACAGTGATGTCTCATATTTAATTCCCTTCTCAGATCATGTCCCCCTTGTCTTTCTGTGAACAAACTTTGAATATTATCAGGCAGTGTTTTTTTAATTGACTCTATACATGAATAATGATGTCCTAAATTCTATTAAATCTTTAAACTTCAAGGTTTGTAATTTTATGAACAAGCTATTGGTATGTTCAATCTGGCATGGCTCACTAATCTTATGGCTCGTTTTTGTAATGTACATAATGAATTTATTGTTGTTTTGTAGGTGTTTCCCCACACCTCAACACAATAAGTCAGATATGGCAGTATAAGTGAACAATACAGAGTAAACAATGCATTTTGATTCAAGAAGTGTCTGGCCTTTCCCAGCAGCCCGATGCTTCGTGCTACCTTTCCTTTAACATGTTTTATGTCAGGTTTCCAGCAGAGTTTGTAATCGAGTATTACACCCAGAAATGTATTTTCATATACTCTTTCTATGGGGATATCATTTATTGTTATTGTCATATGTGTATTTATTTTCCGATTTCCAAATAGCATGATTTTAGTTTTATTTAAATTTAATGACAATTTATTTAAATCAAACCATATTTTCAGTTTGGCCTTTTACTTTTACTTTTACTTACTTTTACTTTTGAGCAAATTATCAGGAATAAGGAAAATGAAAATGAGACCTATGTTTTTTGGTTTAGTTTTCTAAGATATTTTCTCACTAAATACAGTTTTATTCTAAGGTTATGTTCAAACTGCATGTTCCTGTAATGCTGATTCAGGTTTTTTGTGCTCATATTGGTTACGTTATATTTTAAATGCGATCGCCATCAGGCTTCAGTGTGAATCGTCTATTGGCCCTGAAGTGACCCACATGCGCAGATAGAGGCGTGACGTAGTAAAACATCAGATTTGTGCTGTTCAGACTTTCATAAAAAATCTGAAAAATATCTGATTTGAGTCACTTTTGCCTGCAGTTTGAATGTAGTCTCATACTTGGGATGATATTGTAGTTCAATAGATGTTTTTGACCATTTCAAAGAGTGCTTAAAGTGAATTACTGTCTTAGCTTCTGACTGGACTGATGAGCTAACAGCTAGTCCAAATGGAGCAGAGACAAAGTGTATAACAGTCATCTTGGTCTCCATAATTCTACAACAGTTTGTGTAAATGCTGCTTTCTAAATATTTGCACCATCATCAGTTTCATGTAACATGGTGAGATGGGATTCTGTTGCTATTTAAAAGCATAAATACCACCAGCAGCAGTACCATGTAGTACTGATGGATCCAGGGGTCAAATAGAGTTTCTTTTCAAATATTTCTGCTAAATCAACCATGCAATGCAAACTTTACATTATGTAAAGGTTTGTAAAATAACATTTATACTGTAGGTTAAAGTTGCTACTTTGGTATGGAAATGGTTATTCATACAAATGTGCAAATTACATTTCTTATGCACATTTATGTTCACATTTTCTTTTAAAGTTCTTGCAGATGTGTAATTTTAGAGATATAAAATGAAAGACCCACCGTTACTTTTAGAACTTTAAAGTAAAATATTTGTTAACCTTAAAAACAAAATGTTGGCAGTGACTTAGCTACACTTGGACAAGTCTGACAATAGGACATCTGCTTCAAGACCAATTTTGAAGCTGACATTTTTTCAGAAATAAAAATACACAGCACATGACAAGACGCCTGCCTTATAATGTTAAATCTGCTTTGTGTCAAAGCCCTCCAGTAAAGATTAGAAACAATGCCATCCACCAGAACCAGCTCTGAATTCAGATGATGGCGGTGACCAGCTGCAACACAGCTGCGTGAAACATCAATCTCACGCTCTGCTGACTTCTGCATCACATCTAACTCTATTAGACCGAGTTTATTGTCTTCCTGCTTGAAATTAGCGCCACACATTGTTGTGTTTTTGTTACAGTCGGTAAATTCTCTTTACCTGAGCTCAGAAGAAAAGCTGCATACAGCTCCAGGCAACAACTTCTCCTAACCTAATGCACAAAGATAAGAGCTGCATGGCAGAGACACATGATGCATTGCAGAGAAAAATAAAACACTGAAAAGTTTCTTCTGAGTTTCTGCATCCATGTCTCATTAATACAACAGTAACAATTTAAACACAATTTTATGATGTAAAGTTTTCTCATGACAGCACTAACTCAATCTGTAAACAAGTTGTTGAATAATCCCAGAGCTGCAAAGACGTTCATGCATTAGCAGCAAACCAGTAACAGCACAAATAGAGATATCAGCCTCATCCATGCAGCCTTGAGTGTGTTTTCTTCAGAGGAAGTGTAGAGGTGAGTGAGCTCCGAGGCTTCTATTTCATTATTCAGTTGGTAGATTTAAAATCCTAAAACAGGGACAATAGATTCCCTCCAGTGAACCAAGCTCTCCTTTGTTTCCACCAGAAAAAGAATGATGTTAAAGTTGGACTAAAAACCTGGTCCTCTCCTTCAGAGCTGAAGTTCTATGGAGTAAAACCAGCAAGAAGTGGATTCTCTATTAATGTTGAGAACATTATCGGCTGCAGGGGGTTTTAATAGGTGTATCTTTAATGATCCTGTCAGGTGAGCAGAATGAGTTCTTTTGTTAAGCTCACTGCTACTCCACAGCATGAAGAATCACACACTCTGGATTTCATGGACCCTGTCGTGTATTTATTCAGGCAGAAACACCAATAATTAGCTTTTTTTTTTGGGAGCAAATGTATTCAAGATGAAATCAGCATTGTGATCGTGTTTAATGTGCTTCATAATAGATGAAGCACACGCGATAATGGCCGCTGTTATTTAAGCGAATTGATTTGTGGAGTGGGATGTGAGAAGGATCTCACAGTAATGATGTAGGTACAAAGTGTGTGAACCAGCAAACAACAAACAAGCGGAGGGTGATTTGTTTCATCATAATCAGAGACAATTAAAAAGCTTTTTGTGCAATTTAACGCTATTATTATTGGAATCACCAACAAATTATTCAACCTATTTAGTTTTAATGTTGAAAGCATCTATGTTTTCAAAAACCTGTCAGGTTTTTTTTGTATATATTTATGTAAACCAGTTCTTCCAGGGAGGATTAAAACTTAGATTTTCCAGAACCTGTATATTTAGTATTTTACACATGTCTCAGCTTTTAGGTGTCATTAACTGCTCAGACTTCCACAAAGATGGCAGACTTTTCACCTGCCGCTCCAAAATAATCTATATCTCAAGTAGACCCTTATGCAAATTTTACAAAAAAGAATTAAGCATAAATATACATCTAAGTATGTTCCTACAGTTATGAAGGCAAAAAAAGATGAAAAACCAACCACTGATTAAAGTTATTTTAAAATCTGAAGTGAACCTGTGAAGAGGACTCTCTGAAGTAGCTAATGAGTTGGATCATTTATTAAGTCCTCTATAGTAAAGCATCATAGAAAAGCCCAGCAGACAAAGGCTTTTAGGGCACTAAGGTAGTAGATGCTCAAATTAAACTACTTCAAAGCTCTTGGGATTTGGTCACAGAAGAGCTTTTGTGTGGTGAGCTGAGAACCACTTATGCAGATTTGAGAGAACTTGTGAGCTGAGCAGGTTACAGGCAGGTGTTGTTCTTAACATTGGGTGATGGAAAGATGAACTTCTGATGTTGTTTATAGGAGCTGTTCATGAGGAGTTTTAGAATATGCATGCATCCACGGGGTTTAAAACACTCATATTCATTCAGTCATTCATTCATATTTTATACAAAAAAAAAATCAACATTCTCATTATTCTACATTAGAATGTGGATCATATCCTAATTTTACAGGATTCTACATAGGTCAGCAGTCATGGTTTAGCAAACTTGTTGAACTAATCCAGTGAAATCTTTATACAAAATGTCAGATGTTTTCATGCAGCATTGAAACAACTCACATTTATCTATAGCCAATACGATTTAAGCTTTTGTTTTCCTATTTTAATAGAAAGAAGCACCTTTTAGCAGCACTGCAATAACAAAAAACCTGGTGTCACAAATGAGTCAAAGTGCAAAGAAGTCTAATTGTCATTAATGTCAAATGGAGGCTTTACAGTGGCTAGATTCAAGGTTTTAATTGGGGTAGTGCATGCATTCTAAGGATCGTATTATAGAACATCAATGCCTTCGTCTTTGTTAACTATGAGTTGAGAAAACATTGAGTCGTGCAGAATTTGTTAAATAAACTTTAGACTCTACAAATAAGTAAAATCAGTCTATAAACCTTTTAGCATAAAGGAAGAGCAGGTCTGAAGCCAGGGTTGGAAAGATACTGTCTGACCATATTTAACAGTGGCTGATTCACTTCAAGAATTGAGAAATAATGGCAGCATGTTTCAGGAGCAAAAGGTCAAAGTACTACTTACACATAGCATCTTCAGCTGAATGTGGTTCTCTGCACATTAATCTAGTATTCAAACAAATGATTTGTCAACATTCAACTTTTAAAAATTATTTATTAGTGAAATGATTTGATAAGTTGCTAATAAAAACATTTTTACGTGCAGATTTAGCTTTGAGATGAAATAAAGTCCTGTTTTTCTGACAGTCTTATATTGAAGGAATCACTAGTTTCTTTTGATTGATTGATTTGAATGGGACAAGGCATATTAATGAACATACATGATGTAAATGCACCAGAATTAGCAAAAAGCTAGTTTCCATCCGTAGTCCCATATACACAAAACACAGACATTACATGTTGTTGGACGTAGAATGGCTCAACTACAACCTGCCAGCAGGAGGAGACGTGTTCCCATCACTCCTTTGTTCTTCACCATAACACACCAGCACAGCCCTGTCTTTGTTCGTTTAAAGTGTTTATAGACAGATTTGGATTGTTAGCCAATAGTTAACTGATTTGACGAAGTGAATGGATCTTTTCACAGACTCACAGTGAGAGCTCTCCTTCATCCAACACTGGGAGGCTTGTTGTTGCCAAACAGTCGCAGGTGCAGGATGTGAGGCAGCAGCAGAGTTTTTGGCTGGTTTCAAAGACGGCTTTCATTTCACTTCCTCAGGCAGGTGCTGTGAGGTTTCCTGTTTCTCTTGGTCAGTGAGGGACGGGGTTTTTTGTCTTCATTCGCCAGCAAACGTGGCCTTGTTTATGCCTCGGGCTGAGGAATTCCACCCGTAGGACAGAATGCGAGGAAGAGATAGGAAGGAGAGAATCGAGGAAACGAGGGGGTGAATCGAGCGAGATCCCCAGACGCAACTTATGAATGCCACACAATTAACAAGATTGTTTTCTAAATGAATTGATTACTCACCACTAGCTTGAAGTAATTAGAAGAAAGAATAAAAAGACATTAATAAATAACTGTAACGAGCATCTAGAGGAAAACAAACAAGCCGGTGCTTTTACGAAATATCTATCTAAAGCCCAAGCAGAAAACAAAGGTAGACAGACAAAAGATAGAAATAAAACATGTTTTATCTTTGTTAGGTGGAAGAAATGCTCAGCGTTGAAAAACCCGGCGAACAGCTGTGCACGAGGAGGAAGATCAAGAGAAAGCAAGAAAAGTAGCACATGAAGAGGAGAGAAAAGAGATGTGCTCTTTGAGAAAATTAGCACTTATCTGAATAACCACTGTGGACCGTATTCTTTATCGTGATGTGTGGGTGCAGCGCCAGAGGATTACAGACAGCGTGTGGCAGGGAGATAGATGAAAAGCAAGTCTCTGCCTCTTACGAAGCCAGACGCACAAGGAAGACTGACAGAAGGGTTCATGTGTGAATCACCTCCTTATCAGCATGCAGTCATGCAATGTTAGACCAGCAGCAGCAGGTGTAGTTAATGTTCTCACACACTTCATATTCGAGGGAGATTAATATTCTAGCTGCTGTGCATAAAGAAACTCAATTTGCGGGCAGCACACGATGCAAATAAACGACAAGATTTCTGCTAATTTTCAAATAAGAATAGCTGTGTTGGGTAAAAAATGGACTATCCTGATTGCTACTTTAATACTGATACTGTAGTGCACAACAGTGCAGTGAAAGCATGACCCATTATCAAGAAGTTCCTTCATTTTTTCCATTTTACATATATATATAGGTCTGATTTCTCCCCACCTCTCTTGCAGCCATGAAGTCAGACCGTAAGCGTCTGAAGGCAGAGAAGGCTGACCTGGTGAACCAGATGCAGCAGCTTTATGCCACACTGGAGAGCCGGGAGGAGCAGCTCCGTGACTTCATACGCAACTACGAGCAGCACAGAAAAGTATGGCGCCCTCACTCACACAAACAGTAGAAACAATGTACACAACCTCGGCTTTTGTAGCTGCGCTCATTGGATGCACATTTTATAAAATACCTCTGAGGCAAACACAGTGAAGCTGAGGCAGAAAATTCAGGCTGTGGATGCGAATACGAATGTGTTGTGTAAACTGGACATACTGTTTACTCTTCGTGAAGATTAGATGTTCAGTCGTGTGAGATTATCTTGTTTTATATCTTGCCAAAGATTAGACTGCATATCATCTGTGGCATTCCATGCAAAGCAGGGTTAGAGCTGGACCTGACAAGTGGAGGCATTGTTTTAGCTCTGATGTAACCTAAGAAAACAACTCACAACACAACTAGTGTTACCGTTTTCCGTATTGCATTTCTGTAGGCTCCATGTGTGAACCTATTCATCAGGATGTGTGTGTCTGCTAGGAGAGCGAGGATGCAGTCAAGGCTCTGGCCAAGGAGAAAGACCTTCTGGAAAGAGAGAAGTGGGACCTGCGACGGCAGACCAAGGAAGCCACCGAGCACACGGGGATGCTGCGCTCGCAGCTCGACCTCAAAGAGAATCGCATCAAAGAACTGGAGGCAGAACTCGCCATGGTGAGACTGAAGGGCGGGCGGGATGTGGCAGAGTCAGGCGGGTCGAGAGGCAGCGCCGTTAAACTTTTGTCTAACTTTAGTAGCTGAGTTGCACAGAGCATTATTTCAGTTTAACAATGAAAAGGAGTAAAAGTTAGTTTTTACCGTTTTTTTTTCTGCCAATGCCAAGTGTTGTTTCTAAGTTTCTAAAATGTTCTAAGCTAAATTTGTTCAAAACTAAGATAATTTGCTAAATTTCAGCCACAACTTAATGTAACTTTTACTTAGTTTTTTTTTTACATTATCAGTATATATATATATTTTTTTTTTCTAACGTGATTGGCTGGTTTTAGGTGGACTATGATCATCAGTGACAAAAGTGAACAAATGATAAAAGAACCACTCCCTGTAAGGCAAACTTCACATGGTTTCAGCTCAGCTTGAACCAAATAATGAACGTTTGGTTTCTTAATTTTGACTACATGTAATTAACATATAGAAAGCCTTTAAATGTCCAGACATTCCTCCTTTCTTCACCCCCCCAGATGAGTAACTGTGTCAATCAGAGAATGGAGTTCCGAGTGTTTGAACGACTTGTGGACAGGGACTACTCTCCTAGGGTCATGGCGGTAAGACAGGCCCCCAGTTTCAAAATGTGACCTTCCTTGACCCTGGTACTCCCTGGGAAATGTCACCTGTGACCTAATTGTGTGTTGTTGTTATTTTTGGGAAAGCTCCCCTGTTCTCAGATTGCACGTTTTTTACTAATCCTGAGCCAACCCTCACTGATCCCGGTGATCCTAACATCAACTGTTCCCACTGTGATCGATCTGAATGTGTTTTTCGATCTAATTTGACGCTGAAATGTTATGGGGGGAGAAAAAATGAGCATCAACATTCCGACATCTAATTACATCGAAGACGTGTGACTGTATTGTGTTTTGCATGTCAAAGACTGTGGCTGGTAATCGTTTGACTGCTGGTAAGTAGACATGATTGCGCCGACGCTGATTGTGCTGGTGAATTGCAGCCTGTCCGCGCTTGGCATGATAATAAGGCTTGCACAATAGCGATATTTCTAGCAATTTAAAACAGCAACATGTCAGAGCTAATCAGAAAACATAGAACAATGCACAATAAGAAAAAGTCACATTTTACTGACACAAAATAAACACACCTCCCGAGGCTTCAGCAGATGATTGTTGCTGCTGAAAGGCACCTCACAGCAAATGTATTCATTAACGTTATAGAATGGCCTAATTGTTTTCAGTTTCTCTGATATTGCACATCACCAACCTCCAACTTCCACCCCCGTGGCAACAAACAGCAAACGCCTTCTCCAGACCCTTGTTTATAGCTTCTTTTTTATTTGATTTTTATATGTCTATTTGTTTTTGTCAGCTGGCTCTGGAGTGATAGAGGGATTCTACACACAAAAATAGGGGAACAAAACAAAAACAGCTGCATTTTTCATGAAACAAGAGCAACGTGAGGAGGCAGGAGGCAAACCCACTGAGTTCTAGACACAAAACTCAACACGACTGTGTGCAACATTAAATAAATGCAAACATTTGTTTTCCTAGGAGTGAGTGTGATGGAATTCAATCACAGGATTCCGACTGATTGGCCGCTCCTGTCTTTCTCCTTTTAGGCCAAACAGTCACTCGCCACCCTGACGAAGGACGTGCCCAAGCGCCACTCCCTAGCCATGCCGACGGAGGCGGTCGTCAACGGCAACAACCAGGAGTGGGTGATGCAGGCTGATCTTCCTCTGACTGCTGCCATCCGACAGAGTCAGCAGACCCTCTATGTCCACTCAGTGCATCCCATTGACCGACAAGGTACATGAGTATGATCCAGCACACAAACCAAGGCAGATACACCATCTTCTCTGCATGCTCACATACAGCTGCTTCACACACATTTAGTCCTTCCATCTGCTCAGTTTGATGAAGTCATGTCACGCGCTTTATGTTTCCTCCTTCTTTGATGAAAGTTGAAGATCTGTTGCATGTGAAGCACCGATTGTGTAGGATTCTAAAGAAAAGGAACACTTTAAAGTTTGTATGCATTTACTTTTCTTATTTCTTGCTGGATAGTTTTTTGATTTGTGACTCCATATTTTCAGTCCCCTCTTAGTTGTAACTTAAGCACTGAAGCTGCACCTGTTGACTGACACACACCACGGGAATCGG
Organism: Callopanchax toddi; assembly: GCA_006937965.1. NCBI lineage: Eukaryota > Metazoa > Chordata > Actinopteri > Cyprinodontiformes > Nothobranchiidae > Callopanchax > Callopanchax toddi. The sequence goes on from SSNR01000215.1 coordinate 639,929, forward strand.
AAGAGAAACACAACCTCTCTGTCGCAGCGCTCATCTGACATGCAGACGTTTGTCTAAAAATACAAAATAAAAACTGCATTTCACATTCAGTCCTCGCGAAGCTCAGTCGGTTTGTGTTGCATCGTCACACAGTTGGAAAATAGAGCCAAGCAGCCTGCCAAAAATATAGGGCAACATCTCTGAAATTCAATACCTGTTGTGTGTCTTTACTTTGTGTTTCAGCTGCACATTATGAAAAATATCTCCACCACATGAACGCCTCTTTCTTCTTTCAGAAACTTTCAGAAATTATACAACATTTTGTGTAATTTAGGTGCAATCCAGCTTTTTAAAGAGAAAAAAAAAATCTGTTGCAGCTATTAGAAAGGACATGTGCCAGAGTCCTTAAAAGATGTTTTAAAGGGTGACTTTAGGTTCACACACCAGTTGCTAACTAAATGGAAACATCTGGAGAAAGTCACAGAATAAAAGAAAAAAGTGTGAACAGTCACAAACTCCAAATTGCTATGCAAATGGTTCTGAATACGTCTCATCGGTACGTGCACACGCTCCCTCAACCCCTCTGAAGCTGTTTTCACTGTTGCTTAGCAACTGCAGCTGGATGCAAGGATATATTTTTCTTTGTTAGTGTGATTTTTAAGCACGTTTTTATTTCAGGGTGTCATGCCGATACTGAGGCAGATCAGATGATGATTTTGTCCGAACCAGCCCAGACAGAAACGAGCCTTTTCTCTCTCCCCTCTCGTCCTGTTTAGTGGCTGCCGTGCGGGTGAGCCCGTGCCACTCGCGTCAGCCCTCCATCATCTCTGACGCCTCGGCGATGGAGGGGGATCGCTCATCCACACCCAGCGACATCAACTCACCTCGTCACCGGACTCATTCCCTCTGCAATGTAAGAGCTGCCCACCAACACCCTCCCAAGTAATCACCTCCTTTGTAGTAACTGCTGCCTGCCCTGCTGCCGCTTCCCTCCACCATCCTTCTGGCTGAGTTCACATTTGCCCCATGCTGTCTGCTGTGCGCTCACTCTGGAGATGTGATTTGAATTCCTGTGAAAACCGGTGGTGGTTGTTGGCTAAGTGCATGCCTGGCAGCATGAAAAGTGTCACTTCCCCTTTGTGTTGCGATGCCTTCTGATTTTTATTGCCCTCTCCGCACCCCTTCACTGACTTCTCTACTCTTGCGTCACTCTGTTCCTTTCGCTCATCTATTCATCTTCTGTTTCCCTCTGGTGTCCTTCTCCCTCTTTCTCCCATCAGTCCCTAGAAGATCTGGAGGAGGCGAAGCGTAAGAAGAAGAAAGAGAAGATGGGGTTGGGCTCGCTGTCGCGCGTCTTTGCTCGAGGAAAGCAACGCAAGTCCCTGGAACCCGGTTTGTTTGATGGTACTTCAACACCTGATTATTACATAGAGGAGGATGCAGACTGGTAAAGCACACACGTCTGAGTGAACCACCTCAAGAGCAGTTGTGGCACTTTACAGAGGACAACATTGTGCTGATTTTATACGGGCGGATGAGTGTCAGCGTGTACAGATAAACCATTACGTGTGCCTGTGTAGTCTCACCTGCACGCATACTTGTAGGTGTGTGATAATGTGCACGTGTGTGTGTGTGTGTGTGAGTGTGTTCCCCGTGGTCAGAAGCCATGTCAGGAATTGGAGTTTTGTTTCACTGAAATGTAAACCTTATTGAGTAAAATGCACCTGTATGTATGTACAGTCCTGTAAATAGCATGGAGAGTGAAACACAGCAACAACATGGACATGTTCGACCCGCTCTCCCAAAACTGCTGTGTTGTCGCATCTTCTAAATGTTCTATTTCTTTTTTTTGTTTGTTTATTTGTTTTGTTTTCATTCAACTGGAAACTTGAAGGACTGCTGTACCTGTAAATAACAGATGTTGTGCACTTTGTGTGTGTAAATGTCTCCACATCCTGAATGCCTTTAATTTCTGATATGAACTCCCCTCACTAAAGTGTCCCTCCTTGTTGATCGTCCTGCCTGGTCCACCTACCCCCACCCCCACACCCTCCCCTCCCTCTCCCACACTACCACGATGAGAACAGTTTCCTGTAGGCAACATGCAGACTCCTCAATTCCACCACCAATTCGGTTGTCAAGTGCAGAGGTGCTCATTTATATTTCCTCAAAGGAAGCTGCTGAGCATGGAATCAACCTTCTGTGCTTAACATCATGAAGCCCAACAGGAAATGCAAGAAATGTGGTTTCTATCTGCTCAGATAGAAGGTGCACACATAACATGTGACATGCATGCACGTGGTCTCAGTCTGCAAATGCATGTTGAATTTTACCCTACTAAAAACAAAACACATGTTGTCAAGAGAGTGGTTGGAAAAAAAAAAGAGAGGCCAGTTGTTCATGAACGGTTTGATTTACAAACCTAACCTTTTGTTTTGTTGCTTCGATTAACATGCAAACCACTTCCGTCCCACAGCAGCAGCAGCAGCTTAGATTTAATCTGCACCTAAGAGGTAAAGTCATCCTGCAGAATTACATTTGAAATATTAAAGATCTGCAAAAATCGCCAAGGAGACCAAGCTTTGAGTCTACAGATAATTATCCCACTTATTCATGAAGCTTTTGTCCTCATTTCTTTCTGCAAAATCTCAGAGTTGCTTGCAGCTATCATTTTATTAATACTCCCAAAAAGCTGGAGGTAGGATTAATCCCTGAGAAGCGTGTTGGAAAAAATAAAAAGAATAGATCTAAAACTTCTGGTCAAGACTTTTACACACCTCTAAAATTCGGGTCATTTCAAACGATGACCAGAAACACAATTAAGAGGAGAATATATTAAAGAATGTAACACTTCCACCTCTAAAGGTTAAAAACCAAGGTTTGAGCGCTCTAATCAGGCAAGTGCAAAGCTTTTTCAGTGACCCTTTGAACTCACCAGAAATTCTCATGCAGAGTTTAAATCCACCTCAGGAAAAAAAAAGCAATTAACTTTGTGTCAAAGGTTAATAGCATTTCTTTCTTTGAGCAAAAGAATGTCCATACACACTGGATTGTTTTCATCCTGGAATGAGTTTGAGTCTGCACTGCCCCCACTGGAAATTTTCTCTCTTCCTGATGTTAAACTAACACTGGGTATTCATCAGCGTCACTAAAAAAACCCAACGGAGTGTCGGATTACAACATTTATTACCAACAGTGTTCATCAGGAGATTATCTTTGAACTACTTCCTCATTTGGGCTCATAGAAATGAAATAAATCAACATGTATCCACTGCAATGCATAGCAACAGCTGCAGCTAGCTCATATATTTACCATTTATTGACATTTACAAAAATATAAACTATATTTTCATCTAACCACGATTTTATCTGCATATGGAGACGCAACATATCAAAGGAAACACATTGTATAGTTTGTTGTTTATGAGCCACGGTCTTTTGTTTATTTGCCACAAATATTTTAATTTTTTGTAAATGAGATAACGTTGCAGAAATGACATGAATATTATAAATATTATTATTATGAAAGAGTTTTATTTAAAGTCAAAGATGTAGGCCTCAGTGGAGGACTTCTATTCTGAAGCCCTGAGATGTTTAGAAGTAGAAACTTTTTAAGGCATGGCAACAAAGTTACAGTCAAAAGAAACTCAATGAGAAAAGACAAAAGATTATTTTAAAATAAAATAAATGATAATGATTTTCACGTGGCTGTCCTCTCTTTTGCTGTGTGTTTTTTTTAAGTGCTCATTTGTGGTGTCATGGTTCTAACCCTGATTTGATCCAGCCTCCTGTGAGAGGACTGCAGCTTCTAAATGGCCTCGTTTTCTCTCTTTCTCATCTTATTCTGCACATCCCATAAAATGTTACTGGACTCAATAATCTGTAAAAGAAAAATAGAGAGGGGCGGTGAGGCCATGTCAGAAAGCTGAGACGGCTCTTATGTGTCAGCACTTGGTGTCAATAATGGTCTGTACTGATGTGACCACTAACCTCTAACACTGACCCCTTCCTGTCAAACCTCCATCAGACTCTCAACACAGCGACGCGACCAGAAAGCAACCCGTCAAATTCAGATCAGGGCGTGTACGTTCCAGCTGCTTTAAGAGAGAGCTGAGCTGGGTCGCTAACTGTGTTGAGCAGATGCCTTCTAACTCTGAAACATCACAAATCGATCTGACTTCTGGCGCTTCTTCAAGTTGAGTTTTGTTCTTAGGACAAAACAAGGAGCTGTGATGTAAAATACAGCTTAGAGAGAAATTATTATGATCGTTTTTTTTAAAAGTGAAGCCAAAAAAATTCAATTTTCAGGCATGTTGTGTTTTTGGAGAGTGTGCACACACGTGTGTTAACAACACAACAAACAAACAAAGCCACACCTTGAAGAAAAATATTTTAGGTGTATTTTTATTTTTATTGAGGAAAAGTCTCATTTTATCACATGGGGGGTGGGGCTTAAAAGCTTTATCAGAATCAGCCACTGGGGGGAGGGCTCATATTTTTTGCACTACCTTCGTGTGTCTAGTTATCATATATGCAGATGATGCAACATAATTACTTTGGACTTCTTCATTTGTAATTTAGCAGTAGCACCAATACAAAATCTACCTTTTTCTGTATTTTTTCCAAATATCTGCAATGATGACTGCAAACATTTAGCAGAAAAGAAATTAATTGAACATTTAGGACCCTTTTTTGCTTTTCTGACTGGTGTGTGGTTAACCTAACCAAATAAAAACCTGTAGCTTTAACAAGACACCAAATAATCCTATCTCCTAATATGTAAAACTTTACGTTGCATTGGCCTCATTTTTATTTGTTTACACGGAAGGCAGATGGACTAGAGACGACTATTATGAAATTCTTTCTGTTGGAAAAGTTTTAACAGTCAGAATAATTATTAGCACCTCAACTAATGTTGCTATAAACATATAAAAGATTTTTCTAAAGCAAAGTCACTTTGAGGATGGAAACATTCTTGAAATAGCACAGCAGAGAATAAAATGTAGGCAAAACCCTGTGGACTTTTATTATTTCAACAAAATAATGACCTGATCCTGAGATTTCTACAAACTCAACAATTTTCTAAAGGTGACCAAGATAAACACAGGAGAGCAGTGTTTCCATTCTGGAAACTTCTGGTTGTGGGAGTTTATGATGGAGCTGAAAAATAAATGATAGTCTTTAAAAAAAAAACATATTTTGGACTAAAGAGTTTGAACTCAACCAGTTTACAGTCAGATCACTTCAATTTCAGAAAAATAAACTACCAAAGACTTCTCTGTCAATTCCTGGTATGTTGATGAGTTTCAGGAGTGAACAATAAGAGCCAGAGATCTGCTGATCCCTAAAAATAAAACATACTGATTCCAAACCATTTGTTTATAGATCACTGCTGCTGGGAGAAAATGAGATGAATCCCATCCCATCAGGGAAACACGGCTTTGTTATGATCATGGTTTGGGCCTGTTGAGCTGGAACATGTTAAATTTATTTTATTTAGCAACCTTAGAGAAACTCAACAGGCTGTTCTTGTGGGGAAAAAACACCTGAAGTTTGGGAGATTTTATACAAAACAAGGTTTAAAAAAAGTTCAAGTTGATGTGAAAAGGATGAATAGTTAGCTCCATTAAATGGACAACCAGGTGTTTAGTCTCATTTGTTTAGTTCTTTCATGGCCCCATATACCTCTAACCCACCCTGCTTTCAGTGAGGTTTCCTTTGTTAATGTTCTTTCTATGAAAACAAGCGACTTTGTGTTTGGAAAAGAGCAGCTCTAGCCAGAGCTTGTTTATGTAACCTGATATAAATTGCTCTGAGCGAGTACCTGGAAGTGAGTTGATGCTCTGCTCTTAGGAGAGCACATAAAAGCATCGAGATAAAAGGCCTAAGGCTGATAAAGATCTCTTTATTAGAACTATTTGTAAATATCTTTTGGAATGAACTCTCAGTAAAGTCAGCCAAACGATGTGGTTCCACCTCCTAACAGGGAATGAGTCACAGAGGAAACAAACAACCTGTTTGATTCTTTGTTGTTCTTCTGTTGTTTACAGCTTCAAGACTAATCTCAAAGTGAATGTTTCTGACAGAGAGCACCGCTCAATGTGACGTCTGTTTTCACTAAAACGGCAAAATGGATGCTGTTAAGAGTGAAAGTCAGCAAGGACAAAGATTCTACGTGGTCCATTATGACTGAGCATTGAGATGGATGCTTTTATCTTTCATCCAGGGCTCATTACATTCCCAGCATTCCTTGCTGTTTTACCTTGACAGCTATGGCTGACACACGAATAATTTAAAGAAAAGCAGCTTTAATGTGAGGTTGGTGTCTCAGTAAATAGTTTAAAAGAAGAGCTGAATGACTGTTAGGTGCTGCTGGACAGGTAGAGCTCTTATCTGGATTCCAAGAAACAATGCATGATGATAAACAGCTGATGAACAAGTTGTTACGAGGTTGCCATCTGCTGGTAGAAGCAGCAAAATGCAGACATGAACTTTGTTTATAGCCTCCTGCAGACATGATTTCTAGAAAATTATTATTTTTATGCATTTGGCAGATGCTTTCATTCTAAGTGACTTACAAATGAGAATAACTACTTAGAGGGAAGAACACAAGTCAGGCTCTACCAGAGTGTAGAAATAGAGTACAAGCATAGAGGGAAGTGCACAAAGTGAGAGAACAGATAAATGTTTGGATCATCATAATGACGAATCAGGTAAGCTTTGCAAAATGATGGGGAATTTTCTTGTGCATATCGCCTTTTCAGAGTACTAACAGTTTATTTTACTAATGAGAGGTAAATGCAATAAAATGCATTAAAATATTTTTGCATTTCTTAATTGCAGAGCTGCTGCAGACTAATTCAAACAGATGAGTCTTTTTAATTCAACAGCTCAAACAGCTGCTGCTCTAATGGACTTCTTAAATGAGGAGATAGTCTAAAAAATCTGCATCTTTACAAATTATAAACAAATGTGTGTTCATTCATGTGTGTTGTTGCCAGTGCTCACTATTTTCACTGCCACATATGCCTTCACTCACAACCTCACCCACATCACCCATGTCTGCCTCACCCCCTCACCCACCCAGACTCAGAGAGCCTCTCCAGCCCCACCCGCCGCAGCCTCAGCCTGTCAGATGGGTCGGAGGACCAGCTGGACCGCCTCCAGCAGGTGGAGCTGGCCAGGACCACTCCCATGTGTCAGTGGAGAGCAGGCACAGTGCAGGCCTGGCTGGAGGTTGTCATGGCGATGCCCATGTACATCCGCACCTGCTCAGAAAACGTCAAGAGTGGGAGGGTAGGGGCAAGCTGCTTCTTTAATTCTGCAATTCAAAAACAACTACAGTTATTCATTATACCACGTTTTAGCAGAGGGCTTTTAGTTGAAGAAACTACATTCTTTTTCTTTTTTAGGTTTTACTTGGACTAACAGATGAAGACCTGGAGCTGGGTCTAGGCGTCAGCAGTGTGATGCATCGCCGGAAACTCCGCCTGGCCATTGAAGACTACAGAGATGCTGAGAACGGGAAAGAGTGAGGAAGTGATACAGAAAAAAAGAAATAATTTTATAGAGACTGAACAGGATGAACTAGCAGTGTGAGAGGGCCATCTGTTGGTAACTGAGAGCTGCTGCAGAACACACTACTAAAATTAAAGGTCCAAAAATGAGAGTTTAACCAAAAAATGTTTACATAAAATATCTACAATCATAACATGGCAAAGTTAGGATTAGCACCTTTCTGTTTATCTGCGTGTGTGCTTGATGAAGCAACCATAATGTGTTAAAGTATTTAAAGCAGCTGGGTCAGCAGCAGCCTAGTTCTTGTTACTCTGAGGTTTTGTTGAGGATTCTATCTACAGTATGTTAAAGAAACCTTATCAAAAATTATGTTATGATCTGAGGACTAGTAGGGATAATTATAAAGAAAATTCATTATATTTTAAAATGCAAACTTTATAGTAGCAACTAATGATGCTTTTTTTAACCTTTTTAATTTAATTCTTAATTACCTAATTAATTGTTTTTTCCAAATTCACATAAAATTGACAGAATTAAATCAAATATCTAATCATTTCAGATTTACTATAAAACTAGAACAAGTTGTTTTAGGGTTTTTTTTAAAGGGGATTTTTGTTTAAAAAAAACCTAAACATTGACATTTATCTTTTGACATCTTACAAACTGACAACCAACCAGACAGAAGTCCCAGAGTGCAGATGTTTGTCAGATATCAGGTTTACATCTTTAGATGAAATCTATTGATTTCAAAATGATCAGATTTTCAAAAAATCTTCAAATCAAATTTTACACATTCACTTGCGATATAAGAAATATACACATTTGATCAATTGCTTTACTAGTGCTATTTATTATAATGGTTTTAGCAGGGAGTCAGTGGGAGACAAAAGACATTACTGTTCAACTTAAAGAGTAAAAATACTTGAATACCTGCACAGCAAGCTATCCAATCATTCTTTTAACTCAGGAAATACCTACGTGGGTTTTATTCAGCTAGCCTGTTTGGCTAACAGACTAGTCCATTGTTGACTATGAGCTGTGATTCCAAAATGTTTCTTTTCATTAAAGACGTGTCTGTCTGATAGGCTGTCAAAGGCAGCAGATCTGGACCACCACTGGGTGGCCAAAGCCTGGTTGAGTGATGTTGGATTGCCTCAGTACTCCCAGGCTTTTCACACTCACCTAGTGGACGGACGCATGCTGAACTCCCTGACCCGTCGTGACCTGGAACGTTACCTCAACATCACCAAGAAGTTCCACCAGGTCAGCCTCCTGCTGGGCATCGAACTGCTGCAACTACTCAGCTTTGACAAAGAGGTGAGTTAAAAAATAAACTTCAGCATGGAATTTATTTGGGCGGTTGGATGGTTAAGATGCCAAAGATGCTATCAGTTATTTTTTGTGATATTTCAGGTATTACAGGCTCGCCGGATTCAGTGTGAGCACCAGAATGTGGATCCACTGGTTTGGACATCCCATCGGGTCATAAAGTGGATCAGAGACGTTGACCTCAAGGTAAAAAAATACATCAAATACAGATCTCAGTGCAGACACCCTAAATAATATTGTTTTATGTCTGTGAGGTTGAGTTATAAAACAATCTTAAGGCTTAGCCTCTGACGAACGTTCTGTCAGAGTGATGACTTTTATTAGTCTTTGGATTGACAGCATGGGAAAGCAGAACTGAGAAAACAACAGAGCAGCAGGAGTAGCACACATACCCAGGAATGAAGGCAGACGTGAGAGAGCAGATCTTCCTTACTCAACTTACGCAAAAGTCTCATTATCACGCAGATCAATGAAGGCATTCGGTTTCACTCATAGCTCCTTGTGTCAACAGAGAGAGATAAGGAGCAAAGTGATAAAAGGCCTTTGTTACTTTACCTCATACAGCTACTAGCTGATTACAACCTCGTTATTGATGCTGCAAATTTAATATTCCCTCTCACGCTGACCGTATACACAGATAGCACTGATAAGGACATCTGAACCAGCAATATTCATATCTATATGATTTCCGAATGTATACTGATAGCAAATCACTCACTTTGCTCTTTGCCTGAGAGCCAGTTAGACGTAGTCAAGTTGACATGATTTCCTCTTTAGACCAAGGGTCAAAGAAATGTAACTCATTTTTAAATCCACCTGTCCAGGAATTTGCAGACAATCTTCTGCACAGTGGAATTCATGGAGCTGCCATGGTGCTTGACCCCACTTTTAACACTGATGCCATGGCAACAGCACTGGGGATCCCTGGCAACAAACACATGGTCCGCAGGCACCTTGATGAGGAGATGAAGACACTACTTGACTCAGTCAGGTGAGAGGAAAAGTTCAGTTAGATACCACAGAAAAAATAACAACATTAAGATTCCTGAGAGTCCTGCTGTATCTGGTCAGTTATATTATGTAGTTTATTAACTCCTGTGTCTAACACCCCCCCCCCCCCCCCC